>PVLA01005161.1:53419-154699 GCA_004027455.1 Hydrochoerus hydrochaeris | reverse complement strand
AAATCAATAGTATTCCTGTACACAAACAATAAGCTCACTAAGAGAGAAATTAGGGAAACCATACCCTTCATAATACCATGCAAAAATTGAAATTCTTGGGAATCAATCTAACAAAGAAAATAAAAGATCTATACATTGAAAAGTAAAGTACTTTGAAAAAAGAGATCAAAGAAGATATATGAAAATGGAAGGATATCTCCATTTAGGGAAAGGAGAGAAGAAGGAAGTGAAAAGAAAAAAAAACATATATATGAGCTAAGATAATTATACTACTAATTTTATTTAGTTCATTGAAAAGAATGGTTTGTATTTGTCTTTGCTCAATGTTACACGCCTATATTTTGCTCAGTGTTGCACGCCTATATTTTGTAACCTGAGCAACTACTTTGAAGATAAACAATACACAATACTTAACATGGTTAATTTTCATTTATCTTGTTATGAAATAATCATCATTTTTATTGGTTTTTCTCTTTAACATAATAAAAAGAGACTACTGTGGAAGACCATACTGTGGGTTACCAACTACCCTGCTTTGACTATGACTGAGGTGTGCCCAAAGGCAGAACTTGCAGGACATGGAAAATTCTAGCAGAACCAAGAAGGCAATCACCTTCCAGGCAAGTCAGGATGGAGTCTTCAATTGCAGGATGACACCGAATGCAAAGATACAAATTATCTGCAAGTAGAGGACTTGCGGGTGGTCTAGATGAAAGGCACCTAGGAAAGGGAGAAGTCTTAAATTCTGGTTTCCATTTCTGTCTGCTTTGTAATGGGTTTTGTTTTAGTGCATGCATGTGTGTTCACACACGCATGTGTGTATGTGTGTATAGTACAGAGTATGGAGCCATTGCAGCACCTCATGCATGCTAAGCGAGCACTCAACCACTAAACTACACCCACAGCCCTACCCCATGACTTTTTGAATACAAAACAAGTCAAGCTTATAACACGGAGTGAAAGAAGCCAGTTTTTCATTGTGTAGTAATGTCCAGGGCTTCAGGCAAGTAATTGATGGCTTGCACCAGGGCCAAAGCCACGGCCAGCCAGGGCTTTGCCCTGTGTCTTGTTTTCAGGGAGGTTAAGGAAATTTATAAATTTTATTATAATCATCACAAAACCCTCACTGGCATCAACTAAGAGATCAGGAGATAGACAGAGATCAGATTAGATTGATTAGCATCGTTATTACTGATAAGGCCAGTGCCTCATTGCACTCACTAGATGACGAAAGCCAGATGGGAATGCAGCTTCTTGCAGAGTTGGCTTTTCCAGAAGAGAGCTGTGCAATGCCATGACCACAAACCTCACGCTCCAGTCCTGTCCTTGCCACTTTCCTGCTGCATGACTGTGGGTAATTTTCCTAGCTCCAGGAGCCTCCATTTTTCCTTCCTGTAAAGTCAGAGTAATAATTACCTCCTTTGCAGAACTCTGGTGAAAATTGGAGATAAAGTATGTGTGCTTGCTGCGCAATAGGCTTCCGATACTGGTAGTGCTCACTATCTTGGCATACATTCTTCTTGTTAAAGTGTTTAAGATTTTATGAATATACCAAGGTCTGATGAAGACCTTTCTAAATAAGTAGCAGTGTGGTAAAGTGCGTGGAGGCTCATTTCAGAGGATGTGTATGCCACCTGCCTTCTCAACCTCAGCTCTGCCACTTGCTGGAGGTGTGATACAGAACAATTTACCTGAAACTCCATGCCTTTCTCTCCTAAATTGTAAAAGAATGTTGATTTCTACTGTATCTATATTTCAGGACTTTGGTGCATATTCAGTGAGATTATTCCTGCTCAGTGCTTAATATGATTCCTGGCACACAGAGAGAACTAAACAAGTATTCTCCACTACCTGCTATTAGTAGAGGGAAGAGGTTGCCACTGGCTCCCACTCACAACTGATGTAATTCATAAGTGTATCAAAGAGACTCACTTCGTACAGAGATTGAGTTCCAAAGGCTCTACACTTGGTGAAAAGCAATATTTCCCTTGAAAATATCTTCTAATCCTCTCAAAGAATTGTGCACATGGTTTTGCGATCAGGACTCTGCAAATTAATATATGCATAATGAATTTATAATGGAGTCAGCAATTCACCATACATATTAGACATTTAAAAATAAAATTTACTCTTATAATACTTCATAGTATTTTAATACTTTTGTCATGCATTAGTAAGTGAATTCCTATAGGATAAAGGTGTATGTGATGTAATTCTATTGTGACTGTCAAGGTGAGAGTTTACAAAGTTTGTTTTTTCTATAGCCAAAAAGATCCCAGAAGTGGCAATACCAAAGAGACAATATATGTGACATTTCTTAATGCCACCATTGTTACAATTAGAAATACAAAAACCAAATTCTCTATTTAGCTAAGTAAATACAAATAAATAGCTATAAGTCTAATCATTTATTGAGTAATGTGCTATTTATAGTAAATCAGCAGTCATTCTATCACAGATGCTACCCTAAGTGCTTTACATGGGTTATAGCCCCATGGCTAATGCTCTGAAATTGCTTATTGGGTTCCAATTCTGCACCTACTGTCTACTGGCTGTGTGACCTTGAGCATGTATCTGCCCCAACAGAATCTTGATTTTCTCTTTTGTGATATGAACCTACTCATAGCACCTGACTTAGTGAATGACTGTAGTAGATTAGTAATAAATGTAAAATGTCCAGAATAACATTTTGGCTATGGAAGGCACTAGCATGTTAGCTTCTCTTATTACTTCACATGTACAACAAGCCTCAGTGGTAGGAAGTATTCTTTTCATTGTTTTACAGAAAAGGGTATTGGGATTGAAAGTTTTCAGAATAATGTTTAGTTAGTGTTTAAGGCAAAACTTAGACATTCTTGGTGCTTTGCTTAAATTCTCTCACTTATACTTTATAGCAATCCTATGATTTAGTAACACTCCCATTTTTCAGATGCAGACTCCAGTGTGCTCCATAGGATCACTGACTAAGTTTGAGAATGGGTTTAAAGAAAAACCCACCTGACTGTAAACAAGAAGCCACAACATAAGCACCTGCCTTGCAAGTGCAAGGTTGTGAGTCCGACCCCCCCAAAAAAACCAAGAAGAAGAAGCCAGAACTAGTAATTATTGCATAAAGAAGACTTTTAGTCTATCTCTGTTCTAGATCAAAAGAGATCATCTCCTCATTAAGCTTGTTCTGTCTTGAACTCTATTGTTCTTTGACTATTACACATGTATGGCATGGTAAAATCAAAGGCTTATTCATTCCTTAGACAAATGTGTATGAAGGGCCTCCTGTGCTAGTTGCTCGAGATTCCATAATGGAAGCACTACTATATGTTCTCAATTTGCATTAGTGTACTATTAGGCTAAGAGAGAACAGCAGTTTCCCATATAGAATTCATCCACATAAAGCACGTCTTGTATTACTTGCTGGGAGAGGTTTCATTAGTATAGGATGATCCCGTTGGCATCATATGCCCCTAAGACATTAGCCTCTTGAGCAATTCCTAACAACAATCAATCCAGCTGACCCTGACTAATTCTCCAATCAAGAAAAGGCCATCTTTAGAGATAGCACATTTTCAGTAAGGGAAAACATAAGCATGTCGTGTTGGAACTGGTGGTGGAGTCTTGAATCATTTCACTTTTATCTAATTCTGAAGATAGGTTTTCTAATGTCTTCAGGTTAAACTAGTTCACCTGAGTTTCCCCAGTGGACGCAAATGCCTCAAGAATATTGACTAAAAAGTCCAGGCAGCAGTACAGGGTTCCAGTCAACTTGAAAATATTAGGAAAATGTGAGTTTTTACACCACAGATATCATTATCTCACACTCATCATCATATGTTGGGTACTGGGGAATCAAATCAGAAGTTCTTGGTTTGTCTTGAAAAATCATGTGACAGTTGCTGGACCTCTCGTCTCCTCTAGCTTCAGTTTGGTCCAGTAGAACCAATCAATTATTGATTTCCTTTAAAAATCAATATTCTGTGACTCGAATTTGATCTCCAAGAATATTCCTCCCACGGGGCTTGGTTTTGTACACTACTGGCAATGCCAACCTGCTGTGCTCATGGTGATATGAAAAAAAATATGAAAGGTATTCTTGAAGTAGGAACTGCATTCGAGTGTATTGCTTGGTGAGCAAGAATATTTTATCCTACACTGGGTTGTAATGATGACTGTATTAATTTTTCTCATCTAACGACATTTTAGGATTACCTAAAATAAACAGAGAGGTGGAGGCAATTTGTTTTGAGCATAGGCAACTCAGCACACTGCTTGGTCCCCAAAGAGGCAAGTAGTTCACGTGACCAAGAAGTATGAGACTAGCCCAGCAGTCAAACTGTCCTCACCAGGCTGTTTGTCCTCATCTCCTTCCACTTTTACAAATCTAAGCAGTAACTTCATGGGCCTGACAAAGATCTTTGGTGAGTATATGGGTGCCCAGGATTCCAAGCGTCATATGAAACTTCTACCAGGACTGTTCAGATTTTCAGAGCTCAACCAACAGGAAATTATTTTTTTCTGTTCCCATCCCATTAAAAAAAGTAACAAAAATAGCCAAGCCTGATTTGCCATATGATCACAGTGATGCCAAAGAGAAGAGACATGACAGAAAATGTTTGCTAAACCTGAAATCACTGTGAGAATCATTAGAATTTCTGTCAGATAAGATCCTAAGGCACAGTAAATGTTCGGTTCTTTGCCATTGGATTCTGGGAAAAGGCACTTTCGCTTAATTTCTGCCAAAGGAAATATATATCTCTCCTCCTCAACCCTCTTAGTCTCATGCCAAAGAAAACAAACTCTTTTCCCCAAACGCTAAACTCCCAGGTAAAATCTGTTTGTAATGATAATGAGAAGTATGTGCATTTGAATTTCAAACAGGTTTTTCATCAATCAATAGAAACAAACTTGTTAATTGAGCATGCTCCTTCTACACCATTCCAACGACCATGGAGCTCTTAGGATCTAAACTCTGAAATTGGAATTATAGCCCTTAGTTTTCTATTGCTTTCTTGCTTGCAGAGTTTTTTAAATTAAAATAGCCACTGCTTGTTGTAAATCAGTGTCAACAGAAGAATCACTGAAAATTATATGAGGTCAGTTTTTTTCGTAAGCAAAATTAACTTGGGGTTAGGAAGAAATGTTATATGGTTGAAAGACCAGAATGCTCAAAATTGTAATGTCAATGTCAGTTCTATAAAAATCAGTTATGCACCTTCAGCGAAAGTGTAACTTGTTTGGGCTTCTTTAGCCTTTTGTAAATGAATGATTTAGGTTGGATCTTTCTCAACTTTACTTCAAAAGTCTAAGTTTCATTTTACTCTATTGTGATGATAACTTAGGCTTTTCTCATAACTTTGTTTTTAAATGGGGGATTGAACCCAGGGAGTGCTGAGCTGCCCAGCCTTTTCCTTCTTTCTCTTTCTTTTTTCTTTTTTTTTCTTTGCCTCTCTCTCTCTCTCTCTCTCTCTCTCTCTCTCTCTCTCTCTCTGACAAAGTCTTTTTAAGTTTCCCAGGTTGGCCTTGAACTTACAGTCATCCATGCCTCAGCCCCCTGTGTAGCTGGGACTGCAGGTGTGTACCGCCATGCCTGAGTACTAATTGCCTCTACTGTGAATAATTACCACTAAAGCTAACCTTGATCTTATCACAGACATAAACTAAAATTCTTTTTTGTTGACATAGCCTTTGGTACAGAATATCAATAAAGTGAAACGAAATGTTGGAAACTTAGGACAGCTTAGTATCAAAAGGTCTATGCCATTACTCTCCTCAAAATCTGACAGTTTCTAACAGTTTTTGGTTAGGGTGTTTTCATTTGAATAATCATCCCTGCACTTTTTCATTTCTCTGAGTTTTGTGTTCTTTCTGCCACCTCTGCCCCCACTTCTCCTCAGCAGCAAGTGAGACAGAGACTAGGAACCACACATAAACTCAGAAAGCAAAAGATACATGGAGGTATGGATCTGCACTGCCAAATGGATCAATGTTTTCTCACTTTAAGTGCTAATTTTCTGCAGCTTTCTCGTGAAGAAACACTGTCAATTCTCCAATAACATCTCAACTAGGAACTCCTTGCCAGGTAGTGAATTCAACAAACATACTGGTACATGTCTTAGAATATGCTTTTACAATGGAGTACCACTTTGCTATAAAGAAGGATCACATCAAGGCTTTTGCAGGTAAATAGATGTAATTTGAGACCATAATCATAAATGAAATAAATCAGACTCATATATGTAAATATCATATTGTCTCCCTAGTGTAAGAAACTGAAGAAGTAAATAAGATCCAAAATCTTCAATAAATATTGTGAAAGAGTAAGAAACTGCATGAAGAGGAAAAATAACTTGGATAGGGACAAGGAGAAAAGAAGGAAGGGAAAGAAAAAGTTACAAATTTGTGTGTGTGTGTATATATATATATATATATATATATATATTTATATATATACACACATAAGACCACTAAAATGATTATACTGCAAGTCCTATTAGTTCTTGGAACGGAACAGTTAATGCTCATATGATTAGATCAATTTTGCATGTCTGTATCTGGTAATCTAAGTAACTCTTTTGAAGATAACTATGCAAAATAACAGCCATTGTTAAATTCCTATCATCTTGTTTTGAAGTCCTATATTGTTATTGTTTCAGGCTTTTGTTGTTGTTGTTTGTTTGTCTCTTTGGCTTCATGGGTATTTTGGTCTTTTTTTGGTTGTTTTTTGTTTTCTTCCCTCTTTAAAATAAAATTTATAAAAGAATATGCCTTAATTTACAAAGTTTAAAATTCTTACGGATAAGAGACTAATTCTTTGATTCCTGGTACAAAACAGAGAGAGAGAAAGAATAATTCTCAGAAGCTTCTTTCAGAAGGCATATGCTCCTTCCTTGACAATATATTTTAGCATGGCAAATAATTTTTATTCCTAATTTTAAAAGTAGTTGATATTCATTGTAGAAAACTTAAGAATCCAAAAAACATGGAGAAAGAAAATGAAAATTTAATCTATTGAATATTCTGGTTTTTCAATTTGGTCGGGGTATGTGCACATACCTGTATACATTTTGAATGTTAAATATTTTGAGTAGTCAAAGTTATAGATCTCAAAGGTTCAGTAATCACCCATCCATTCATCTCCTTTGGAACAGCTCATGAAGTAAAACTTGTTGCTAACAAAATAGGGTTGAGAAGGCGAACAATGTTGCCTAGAGTTAGTGACCCTGGGAGATTTCTCTATGCCAGTTTATCCAGTAATCTGGACCTCAGTGAAACTGTTAATGGGATTATAATTACCACAGGGCATAATTTTTCATGCTTCCAGAACAGATATAATGCTACCTCGACCCTTTTAAAAACATGTCCCTGAACAAAGATTACAATCCTGTTTGCTTCATCCAACATCCATTTTCTGAGTGCTTTCATATCTGTTCTGAGATATTTTTTTGACAACTTTGCAGATACAACTTTGTAGGTGTTAGGACATCTCATGTTTAGCCAGTTAAAAAGATTACTTCAACCTTTCTATGTAATGTATGTCCAAAATTATGTGGGATTTGTATTACAAGAAGTAGTGATTAATTCTGGCTTTGATACAGTGGGAGTGGGGAAGGTCTGTTTTCTTTGAATTGCTGTCTCATTGTTCTTTATTATGAACTATTAGAGGACATGTTCTGGGTCTAATAAGGGTTGGCTTCAACTAGGAGGTATAGGTACTATTAAACTAGGAGTATAGTTTAATGGCAGAGCACTTGCCTGGCATACATAGAACCTTGAGTTCCATTCAAAGCATAGAAAGAAAAAGTGGTTGGATATACATAACCAGGAAAAGAACTAGTAGCTTTTATTACCAAATATGCTTCAGCTATTGTGTAATTCCTGAGCCAAAAGACCATCAAAGAAGCAAGGTAATATGAGATGGATGAAGAAACCCTGGAAACAATAATTTGCCCTAGCGTCAAAGCAGGAGACCAGAGTTAGAATGTAGATAAGTATTTATTGAGCAACACTGTTTCTAGGCATCATTGCCTTGGTGATACAATCATAAGCCAGACACAGTCCATTCCTATTTATAGCATTGTGGAAATATACAAAGACCTACCCAATGGGAAGATCAGACTATTTATTTTGAGCTTGTTATTGCAAGGGAACCTGGCACTGTGGCCTGTATTTGATAGTACAGAGAAGTAGGGAAACTTTCACATCCCTTCAAGCGTGCTCCTCCCTCTTCTATTTCCTGCAAATGCAATTGATTTTATTTCTTCCTTAAAATTTGATTTATTTCTTCCTTAAATTCTACCAATAAAACTATTTGATCTTGAAGATTTCTTTGGGGAATGATTTTAACAATGAATTCTAGTTTTTTAACAGCTGGGGACTGTTCACTTCATGTATGTCTTCTTAAGTGATCCGATTGTGATTTATGCCATGGAAAAAGGGTGAAATAACAGAAATGAATAACAGAATGAATCTGGAAAGTTTCCTAATAATTTTGAAATTAACACATCCCTAAAGGATCATGACTTATATAAAATAGTTTATATTTGTTGAAATTTGTTTTGTAATCCCAGAATAAGACTTATCTTGATGAACACTCTACGCATATTTAAAAGAAAGCATATTTCGGTTCTTTTAAGAAGAAAATTTCATAAATGATCACTATGTGAATTTGTTGTTCAACTGTTTAGTATCTGCTGTATTTATGACGGCTTGTTCTATTAGTTGCTGTGAAAGCTGTAATGAAATCCTCAAATACAAGTCTATGTCTGTTTCTTCTGTTGGCTTTCCCATTTTTCTTCCACATATTTTGAAGCTCTATTGTTAATTATAGAAACATTTAGAATTATCTCTTCTTTGTCATTATTTAATGTTCCTATTTACCCCAATAACATTTTCAGTTCTGAAATTTACTTTGTCTAATATTTAACTATCCCCTCTAGCTTTGTTTTGATTTGTGTTTGCATGATATATCTTTTACTATTCCCTTTCTTCTATCTCATCTTTGTTTTGATATGTAAATTCAGGCTCTGATCAACTACATAACTGAGTCTTGATTTTTTTTATACACTCTGACAATCACTGTCTCTTAATTGCAAGGGAAAAGTAAAACTATCCCTGTTTATAGATGATATGATCCTATGTCAAAAGTACTAAAGAATCCACTAGAACATACTGGAAATAATCAATAAGTGCAACAGTGTGGTGGGATATACAAGGTCAATATAAAAATTCAACTGAATTTTAATATGTCTATAATGAACAACCCCAAATTGAGTTTAAGAAAGAAATTCCAAAGCCAGGTGTGGTGGTGCATACCTGTAATCTCAGCAGCCAAGAGGCTGAGGCAGGAAGATTATTGCAAGTTCAAAACCAGCCTGGGCTACAAAGTTACCTCAAGACCAATCTGAAATGCAAGGTTGAGACAGGGTCTCAAAACACCCTCTCCAAGAAAGAAATTCCATTTGCAACAGTATCATACAAAAGAAAGTCCTTAGGAACAAACTTAAAGTAAGTGTGAGTATTGTATACTGAAAAGCACAAAATGTTTAGAAAGAAATTAAGGAAAATGGGACAACATTCCATGCTCATGAATTTTAAAGCATAACATTCTTAAAACGGCGGTACTTCCCAAATCAACCTAAAAATCTAGTGTTATCTCTATTTAAATTCCTGGCTTTTTTTTCTTGTAGAATAAACTGAATTTAAAATTCATATAGCAACAAAAAAGATCCAGAATACCTAAAACTCTCTTGAAAAAAGTTAGAGAACTCAAAGTTAGAGAACTACCTGATTTCCAAGCTTCCTATAAAGCTACGGAAAGTAAAATCTTGTGGTAGTAGCATAAGGATAGACATAAAATAATGAAACAGAATTGTGAGTCCAGCAATCAAATCTCACATTTGTGGTAAACTGATTTCAAAAAGGGTGCTGAGACAAATCAATGAGGAAAGAAGTCTTTTCTACGAGTGTTTCTAGAGTGACTTACATACCCACTTTCAAAAGACTGAAAATTCACTGGTCCAAATTGGCTCCTCCCTTGCACAGAAAATTAATTCTAAGTAGCTTATAGACTTAAATAGTAGAAAAGTAGACAAATAGGATTTGCTTTCATCAAAGTAAAAGACTTTGATGTTTCAAAGGATATGTCCATGAAAACAAAAAGACAAACCATCAAGGAAAATTGTAAATCATAGAGCTGACAAGGGACATGTACAGGTGCTGTCTATACAAGGAACTTTTACAACTTAATAATAAAAATGGGCTGCAGATGTAGCTCAACAGTAGTAGAGCTTTCATCTATAATGTACAATGTCTGACTTTGGTCCCCAGTATGATAAAAAGTTAAATAACCCAATTAAGGAGTGGGCAAATCTGACATTTCTCCAAGGAAGATATGCAAATGACAGATAAATACCTGGAAAATTGCCCAACATTGTTAGACATTAGGAAATCATGTAAAAACTGTAGGAGATGTCATCACACCCGCTATTATTTGCTATAATAAAAAATGACAGATAATAATTATTGGCAAAGATATGACCATATCAGGATCTTTGTCTGACAATGGTGGGAATGTGAAATGATTCACCCAATATGGAAATTAGTTTGTAAGTTCCTCAATAAGTTTGTCATATGACCCTGTTATATGACATCCCTAGGTATACACTGAAGAGAAATGAAAACATGTTGATACAAGAAAAGTTGTAAAAAATGTTCACATCAGCATTATTCAGAGCATAAAGTGGAAACAACTAAACTATTTGCTAACTAATGAACAAACAAAACATGGTGTATCACACAAGGAAATGGTATTTGACCATTAAAAGGAATGAAGTATTAATAAATGTGCAATTTGGATGAACTTTGAAAAATTATGCTAAGTGAAAACCAGAAACCAAAAATCTCCTATAATGTGTGATTCTGTTCACAGGAAATACCCTGAATAGGTAAATCAGTGGAAGCAGAGGGTAGATTAGTGATTGCCACTGTCTGGAAACGGAAAGTTTGAGTAGGTGTAGAGTGACTACCAGTGAGTATAGGGTTTATTTTAATGAAAACCTTCTAAAATTATATTATAGTGATGGTTGTACAACTCTGATTGTACTAAAAGCCACTGAATTTTACTCTTTAGATAAATAAATTGCAGAGTTTGTGAATTTTAATTCCAAAATAACACCATTTTCTGATTGAGTTGTAAGAGTTCTTTATGTATACATGTACATGTCGCATGTCAACTATGGGATTTGCAAACATTTTCTCTGATAGATTGTCTTTTTGCTTTATTGGCAGTGTGCTTTGAAGCATAACAGTTTTTAATTTTGATAAAGTTCAGTTTATTTTTTCTTTTATTGTAGTTTTAAAAAAAACCATTAGGGTCATTCTTTACTCTTCTCTTTCTTCCATAATCCATGTCCAATGTTGCAGAAAATCTAGCTGAATAGGGTACTTTCAAAATATAGCCTAAATCCAACTACCTTAGGGAAAGCCCTTCTCTCAAAATAAAAAGAAAAAAATGCTAGGGAGTAACTCGGTATGAAGGGCCTGCTATCACTCTCCGGTGCTACATAAAAGACAGATAAAAAAGAAAAAAGGAGGAGGAGGAAGAGGAAAAGTGAGAGGAAAGGGGGGAAAAGAAAAGGGAAAGGAATGGAAAGGGGAAGGGGAAGGGAAAAAAGCAAGCAGAAAGACAAAGAAGGAGGGAAGGAGCTGAGGAAGATCTCTGAGCTCAGAGTAGCCCTTCACCATTCTGGGATTCTGGGAGGACCACAAAACATTTGATTGAGATTCACACAGGCTGCTTGTGTGTGTTTTAAAGATTGTATTAGAGTTTACTGCCTACAAGATATATTGCAAAATATTTGAAAGTGCTCTGTATTTTGAAATGACAGTTGCACTCAAAGATGAACTGCCCAGTTACTAATCACTGTAGCTTTTACATCTACCCTACTTTCACCGGTACTGAAACAAGATCTTCGTTGGGCCAAAGTTTTCCGGATCATGGGGCTGGTGTCTTATCACCTTAGTAGCAGAATCCAAAGAGTGATGTCACTGTCGCTTCCTCTTTGGAAGCTCTCAAACAAACTGACACTGCAGGAGAGATTTTCCACCAGCCAGGTCCAGGTTGCCAGCCTGCAAGGCAATGCTACTCACCCCACATAAAAAGAAATCCTTTTTCAGAAGCTGAGGAACATACAGGGGGATAATTGGGGCTCTATCTCGAGAGCCCAGTCCCAATGTATCAGGGACATTCATAACCATAAAGGGGCCGACAGTTGACCAACTGTCTTTCTAATCAGGAAATCTGAAATTATTTTTAAATCTATCTTGATAGAATATTCCATTACCCCAAATTAAACCCCATAGCCCCATACTCTCCGCTGATAGATAGGCAGTATGGTCACTGATTAGATGAACAGATTCTACAGACTGCTGGTGTTCAAACTGCAAAACTTGTGACTTAAGAGAATCATTCTCTCAGTCCCATTTAACACCTCTATATAGGGCTGGGAAGAATGCACCTGTCACAGACTTGTAATTTAAAAAAAATCCACAAGCTAATGTAAGTCTGTGCATAGCACAGTACATCGGCGCACTGGTTGCTATCCCATCCATTCTAGGTGTCCACAGGGATCTGTATTTCCTGCTGTTGCTGCTGCTGTTGCTACCAATGGAGAAATAAACGAGTCAGGAACTACTGAACAAAAGTGGTCAAGTGCTCAGCGGAAGGAGTGACAAACAGGAAGCAGATCAGCTGCTAATTCTCTCTGTGATCTTGGGCGAGTCATTAGATCTGAAAACCCAGAGTCTGAAGATGAAAAACATTCAATAAGATAGCCTTGAAGTCTTTATTGTGTGCTACCCTTATTCAGGAGGGCTCCAGGGAGTCAGTGGTGTGCTTTCCCAGGACTTGCTTTTCCCGCTTGGCCTCTCCACCCTCATCCCACCCATCACAGGATGCCTCTCCAGGGGCTGCTGGGAGGTGGGGGGCAGTTGCTGCCCAGGGTTGTGAGTAAGCACTGTGGCTGACCCCGGAGGTTGTCACTCCTGACTCTCTCTCGGCAGGTGAGGGAAATGAGTTCACAGTTGTGAAGGGATCTACCTGCCTCCCACAGCAAAGGCACTGAGCTGGCCTGGGTGGGACCTGCTTTCTTTTACTCTAAGTTTGCCTCACAACCTTCTCCTTCTCCATCCAAGGAGGTGCAAGGGGCAAAAGGCTGAAAGGATGCCTGTACTCCCAATATGAGGATCCTGGCCTAGAATGAGCCACCAAGCAGACACAGCTGTTCCTTGAGCCCCTAAAGAGGCCAGAAGACAAGAATTAGGTGGTCTAGTTTGTTTCTAGTCCCCACCAGGGCTGGCTATGTGATTTTGAGCAAACTGTGATTCCTCTGTGCTTTTCTCAACTCAAGCTTGTTTTAGTTATGAAACCACCAAAGATATCATTCTGTCTTTGCCTCCTATGAAAGGAATCCATTGGAAACTTTCAGCTCAGTTCCATAAGGTCTGTGCTCAGTTTTGGAGATTTCATTTCCCTTGAGTGAGCAAAGCCCATTCAGAGACCCCCTCAACCTCCCCAGCAGTTCCTGGGGTCCAGGCACAACGCCTGTGTTTGTGTAGCCCAGGAGGGAAGAGTACACTGGCTGAGTCAATAGGCCCATTATGCAGGGCTCATTCCACAGGAGAACACTGTGTTTTTGAGGGCCTGGCAGCAACTGGCCTTACCTGTTTTTGAGTTAGTGTATTCTGTTTGCTGGAGGGATGGAGGGAGTACAGCACACAGCACCATCTCATCATCGTAAATGCCTTTTCAGGTTAATGATTACCACGTACAGTACTACTGTAGTCAAACTGCACACCCCAAGTGCCCTTCCCATGGAGACCAGAAGGTAATGCATAAAGAGGGTCATTGTGTGCGGCGGGTGAAAAAGTGAGAGGAGCCCTCGGGTGCCAAGTGTGGCTTCATAGCTCACATGCTCAGGATGGGGGAGGTGGGGACACTGTGCACATATTTTCTCATTTTATAAGACAATCTATTTACATTCACTATTGACACTGGGGTACTGTTACTGAAGCTGGAATTTGTGTCATTCAATAAAATACCCTATCAGCCTAAACTGACATTACAGAATATCAAGGAGATCCCACAGAAACCGTTCCCATCCCTGGCCAGAACTGGTTCCTTCATAGCCAGAGCCATCTTTCTTCTGCTGGGGAGTCTTGAGGGCTTGTCTAGACAGTGAGAGGTGTCTGCGACTCCAGGAATGACTGAGGCCGATGACTCTCAGGCCCCAACCAGCCTCTTCTGTCTGCCAGAGACAAAGCAGGAATGCCACCCTCTCTGCCCAGGTCTCAGTTTACAGGTTTTTCACTCCGATCATTGAGCAAAGCCACCTGCACTCCTATTTAGGACTCCCACCCAGGACAGCCCTGATGCTGCCTTCCATCAGCCCAGCTATGCTCCACCTGTTTCCATTGCCACCTACGGACAGAGAGGATTGCTCTAGAGCCAGAAAGTCATGACCTTGGTCACGTATGTGGGTGATGATGGGCAGGACCAAGGAAACAGATCCTTCTTCTCCTGGAAAAATGAATCTCCCAATGCCTGAAATTCCATCTTTTCGTGCTCGTTTACTTTGTGTCCAGAATCCCCCTTTGTGGCAAGTTGGAGTCAAAATTATTGAGAGGATTTTGTCCCATAAATGTAAATGATGGCAAGGTTAAGCACAGTATGGTATATGGGAGACTATTACAGAATCATTAAAAATGATACTGGTAAAGAATCACTGTTCCTCAAGGACTAGGGTTGTGTCTTCTTTCCCACTGTAGCTCCAGCACTGTCCAGAACATTAAAACATCTCACTGACTACTTTTTGAATGAGTCACTGAACAAATGAATTCAACCATGAAAAATTCTTATTAAAGGCTGTTTTTTAATCCAGCACTAATAATTAAATCCAAGGTATGATTTTCAGAATAAGAAAGATTATCTATACATGTCTACAGATGTGGACCGTAATGTAAAAAATATCTTCTAGGGTCCAAAATAAATAAAAAAAAAAACCTCAGATGCAGGGCTTTTGTGGAAATTATCAGAAAAGAGTAGCTGTCTTACTGCTGGTAGTACTAGATAGGTAGAAAGTAGGTTTGGATCACCTAAGGGTCTTCTTACCATGGCGTGTGAAGAGCCTACCTGAAACTGGAAACAATTTAAACCAAGTTCTATTGCAGAAGTAGAAATTTCAGTCATTTCTATTATTAGTATTCAGAGACCTAGTTCTGACTGCACCTGAAGCCAGCATAGCCTCAGACTTTAGCTACATCCCACATTTTCCCTTATGCCAGGTTAGGTTTCTGATGCAACAAGACAAGCTCTGATGACTTTATCAGAGAGTTTACACTGGCGTTGGGCCCCAGCTGTTAGCAGTGGTCTTCTCTATGTGACTCTGCCAGATTCCAGTGAATTCGACTCAAACTTTCATGTTGGTGTTAAAGTGGGGACTACCATGGAACAGAGAAGAGAGAGGAAAAGAGAAATACATATGGAGGATCTTAATTACTGTGGAACATGCTGTAAAAACCTAGAGTCTTATATTAAGGAAAGCAGATTTTCCCACTTTGGCCTTGAGAGAATTCGGGAGCTTTGCCATTCAAAGTGAGGTCCTCAGACAAACAGTGAGTGTTACCTAGAATTTGTTAGAAGTGCAGAACTTTAGCCTTCTCCCAGAACCTACAAATCAGAATTTGCATTTTCATGTAGTCAAGACATTTGTATATACATGAAAGGGAAGCGTTGTTCAAGGGATCTCGGGAGGGCAGGGCTTAGGCATACTTTTATGTGTTTTACATAAGGAGTTATCATGTACTGTCTGTGAGAAGTAGGTGCCCTCACTTTCAAAAATTTGAAAAATGTTAATTAATGTTCACATTTCACCGAGGGAGCCACAATATCTGAGTTAGGTAAATGACTTGCTTAGGATCAAAATCAGTAACTTACGATGAAAAGCAGATGTTCTATAAATCTTTGTAATCTTGGGTTGGCAAAAGATTTTATAGCTAGAACACCAAAGGCATGATTCGTCTATAAAGGAAAAAGTGATAAGTCGGTCTACATCAAAATTGAAAATGTGCCTAAACTCAACAGGGTTGAAAAAAGAGAAAACTTTGGAAGTTTTCATCTTGCTTGCCAAAAGATACTGCTAAGAAAATAAAGAGATAAACCACTGATTGATAGGAAAATATTTGTAAGACACATTTGATAAAAGAATTTTTATCTTTATAAAACTCAATAATAGAAAACAATCCAATTAAAGATGAGAGAAAAGATCCGAACAGATATTTCACAAAATGATAAACAATTACATGAAATGATGCTTAACATCTTTAGGTAGTAAGGAAATGCAAATGAAAACTGTAGTAACATATCTGTTTATACCTCTTAGGCTGACAAAACCCAGCAACATCAAGTACAGTGAAGCTATGAACAACCTAAGCATTCATGGATTTCTGGTGGAAAGGCAAAAATGGAGCAACCACTTTGAATGGTTTGTTAATTTCTTACCAATTTACATGTACACTTATTGTATGACTCAGGAACTCTACTCCTAGGTATTTACCCAAGAGAAATCAAAACATACATTCACACCCAAAATTGCACATAAGAGCATTTACAGAAGCATTAGCTACAATAACCAAAACTTGGAAATAGTCCAAATGTTCTTCGGCTAGTGAATGGATAAACAAACTGTGCATCCACACAATGGGATACTACTCAACAATAAAAATCAACAAAACAAACAAACAAAGGAATGTGGGCAAATTTCTAAAGGATTATACTGAATGAAGAAAAATAGACTCACACAACACATGGCATACCTGTCTTTCTATTTGTCTGGCACTCTGGAAAAAGCAGGCAAGAATCAGACCTATGATTGGCAGGCTGGGGTAGGAGGTAGGGAGTGATTGATTCTACAGGTGTTACATTAATTTCCTAGAGTTGCTACAAAAAGTACCAAAACTAGTGGGAATGTATTGTCTCACAGTTCTGGAGGCCAGGAGTCTGAAATGGAGGCTGGTGTCTGGACGACTGGTGGTAGGAGCTGTGCTCCAGCCTCTCTTTGACTGGCAAGTGGCCGGCCGTCTCCATGTATGCTTCGAGCTCTTTCTACATGTCTGTCCCCAAACTTGCCCTTTTGATCAGATCACCTGTGGTGTTGGATCAGGGTACACCCTAATTGCTTCATTTTTTAATTTATTTGCCTCTCTGAAGATCCCATCTCCAAATAAAATCATTGTCAGTGGTTCTGGGGATTAGAAGTTTAACACACAAATTTGGTCTAGGATGCAATGAAACCTATAACAAAAACAGAAGAAACATTGTTGGTGCTGGTGATGTTCTGCTATCTCTTAATTGTGCTGCTGGCTTCACATAAATATGTGTGCATTTAGGAAAAGTCACAAAACTTTGCTGCATGTAATGTAATTTTGTAAAACTCTAAAAAATAAGGTGGGTTACTTTTTCTGGTCTAGCATTCTTTCCTGACTGTATCATGCATTTTGTGGGGACAAAGGACTCTAAAAGAGATCACAGTTTCACAAAAAGACTGTTTTTGTACCATATGAGTGGATCTACAAAAATGTCAATGGAATGTTTCATTCCATCAAAGCAGACCAATTCCACCACCTTGAATGATTTGTTCAACAAATTGCCTTTCTTGAGTGAGACAAGGAATACGAAGTGAGGACCAGCTGGGACGATCCGGTCTGCGACCTGCTAAGGTTAGCTGGAGCTGGGCTCCACTTCCTGCAGGCAGAAGCTGCACATTTTGCCAAGGAGCCTCATTCATCTCAGCCCCCACCCGAGGCCATTCTGAGGTCACCTACAGGAGAGGGAGACAGGAGATCAAACAGCCTGCCAGCTACACAGAGACACACAGGAAAGAACTCAGGAGGTGACCTCATCCTCCTGGGAGGGGAATGGGCCAGTGAACCCGCTCCACACACACTTTATGGGGGGTGCATGAAGGTTATACTTACCCAGGTTGCTCCTGGAGAGAAGAAATGTCTGAAGGAGCCAAAGATAACAACTCCTGGAGCCTCTCCCTCCCCTGTCCCTGCCAATGTCTCCTGCCGCTGTGCATTCTTACCCGTCTTATCCTGCCCCCATCTGACTTACAGGCATTCTGCTGGTCACTGACTATGCACCTGTGCAGGCCGAACAGAATCACTCGACCAGTGGTGGAGGCAGAAAGCAAGATCCAAAGTGCTTGAATGCACATGCTGATGGCCTGGCCCCCTCTTTTCAGGAAAAGGGTTCTTTGAAGGTAAAGCCTTGTGAGCACCCTGACTTCATGGGTTGAAGGTAGAGTGCACAGCAGGCAGCTGAGCAGGAAGCCAACTGGAACTAGAGGAACAACGCAGTTGATCTTTGCAAAGGGCTCAGGGACTGTCCCCAGATGTGGCTGAGCTGGGTTTAAGGGACTACAGAGTTACATGGCCATATGCTGGGCAAAACTGCTGCCAGCCTGTGGGTAGCCTGCCAGCCAGGGCTCTCAGGTTTTGAACAACACAGCTGGGTTCTTTCCTGCTGTCTGTCAGAAGTGAGGTCACTGTTTTGCTAACCTTCCCAGGCACATTCTGTGGATGCTCTGTCTGGCTTCTGTTCTGTCGGGCTCTGGTTTATGCTCTGTGTTTTATGCTCTATATTTTAAATGTTTAAAAAAACAATTTAGTTTTCTAAACAAAACAGAAACAACAAAATCCTTCTGTTTAGTTTTCTCATCTGTAAAGTGGGAGTTAAGAAAGTTAATTACTTTTGGTTCTGTGTCTGAACAACAGAAGATTTAGACTCAGAAGTTCTGGGTTTTCAAGATATTTTGTTTTGTTTTCCTGACACATTTTTACACACACACACACACACACACACACACACACACACATCTTCACAATAACGCTGTGAGGCACCAGCCTTCTCCCCACCTGTATCTTGCTCTGTAACAGGATACCACATTGCAGGTGAATTTACACATAAGGTCACCAAGGCACAGAGATCACAGCCTTCCTGCATCCTGTCACCTGTCCCAGGTGGTAGACAGTCAGGTTTTACCCGGACATGCTGCCACCATTCTGACACCCTAACTACTGTAGCTTTCTGCCACTTCAAGGCCAACTCTCCATTGTTGTTTGCTGTGAGATTGCTGGTGCTTTATATGACTCTCTGAATTTAATGCTTCTCCTTTGGCAAGTTTTATGGTTCTTGTCAACAATAAGGAGCTGTTCTGTGTGCAAGCTGCTCAAGCTCAAAGATGCCAGCCTTCTACATATGCTCTCTTGCTGTCTTCCTCATTCTCTGCCCTCGCTTCCAGGCTGGCTGCCATGTTGGGCATGATTGTCCTACCTCTCCCTGGACATTCTGAATAACAAGAGCTAAGCTCCTGGAGGATGCAGGACAAGTCAGGTACTGCACGAAGCACTTTGCATGCATTGCCTCATTTAACCTCACAATAACATTGAGAGGCAGGTGCTACAATTATCCCCATTTGACAGGTGAAGGAGAGGCGCAAGGAGGTTGAGTAACTTGCCCAGTTCACACAATGAATTAGTGGTGGAGCCAGTCCTGACGATGAGGTCCTTCTGATCTATCCTGTTGCTCAACAGTGCTACAGCCCCAAGAATACCACCTGGCTGAGGGCAGGGGGAATTGTGTGGCTGAAATTGGAGGTAACTCATAAGCTGTGTCTACAGGTAAGTTAGGAAAATGATCTTATTAAAAAAAGAACATGTCTCACCCTTTTCTGGTCATTCATGCTATTAGTCAGTAATGAACTTCTCTAAATATCCAGATGCATGAAAGAAGCAACTTTAAGACAAATTTCTGGATATGCACATCTGGATATGGAAAGGTGTGAAGAAGAAAATAAATCAGTTGATGGCTCATAGCCTGAGGTCTCTTTCTAAGTCAAAAACAAGAAAATGCCACTGGGGCTGTCATTCTGATGTCAGGTCCTCACTTTTAAATCTCTGCTTAGCACTTCATATGGTACAGGTAGAGAGAAAGTCATTAGAATGAGGGCAGAGGGAAGGTCCCTAATTATTAGTTTAAGGTGGTTGAGGTTTTTTTTAAGCCTTCCTTTCTTATCTACCACCAAGGGTCTGAGTTACCCACATTCTGGAAAAGGAGGGAGCAAAGCCAAAAGAGTGACACAAGATAGATAGCAAAGCTTAGTGGGCTCTACTGGGCTCAAAGACCCATGATGCCAGTGGGAACCCTTGCGTGTAGGGTCCCACAGTTGAGCAGTAAAAATCAGGCCTAGCTTAGGTAGAGACCGCCCCAAGCCAAGGGACAGGTAAGTCCAGCATCAATGCCTGACAGCCTTGCTTCCATTTCCATTGGTTTCTCATCTCCAACCACTTCCTCACTAACTATTCCCTGGGCTTTTCTCTTAGTCTACAGTCTTCTTCTAAGCTGTTTAACTGTCAGCTGGCCTCTGTAGACTTGCTACCTCAGAGAATTTAAACTTTGATAGAGATTTTTTGGAGGTTCCAAAAATGTGCCATCAAATTAGTCTCTCTCAGAGGGAAAGGGATTAAGGTACTACCCAATCCAGGAGTGACAGATTCACGTATCCCCAGGGACAGGCAGGAAAGTGCAGCTGTATGAAGCAGACTGATGACAAGGTTTGTGGATGGAGGTTATGGCAAAAACAACTACATCCTAACTGCAGTGTGGTACACTGTCTTGAGCCCTGGAATCAAAGCATGGCATTAATGAAATAACCAGTGAAACTCAAATAAAGCCTATAGTTTAGCTAATAGTGATGCACTGTTGTTAAGTCTTAGTTTTGACCCATGTATCTGCTTCTGTAAAATACTAATATTAGAAGGAGTTGAATGAAGGATAATGGGAATATACAGTAGTGTCTTTGCAACTTTTTTTTATAAAACTAAATTACTTTAAAATAACATATATCTAAAAAAATAAAAATAATACTTCAGCAGGTAAAATCTATAGAGTAGCTATCACATACACAAAGATTGAGCTTTTGATATTTAAGAATTTTTATACCAACTTATTTATTCCTAGTGACAATTTTCTCAGGTAAATTATATTTTTATCCTGTTTTATTGATGAAGAAATTAAGGCACCGGCAAGCTAAATGTCTTCCCTGAGGTCACACAGCCCTAAGTAACATAGCCAGGCTCCTAATCAAAATCACAGTATTTTTTTTTCCTGCATTATCAAGTATATAAAAATTTATGTCAGAATCAGAGACTCAGTCGGAGATGACTTGTACCCAGAAGACAAGGGTAGGTCTACAATGAATCAGGTGACTCTCCCCTCATCATCAGCTACAAAATTGAATAAGTGCTGAGAGTGACAGTACACACCTGTTATCCCATCTATTCAGGAGATTGAGGTAGGAATGTCACATATGCAAGACCAGCCTGGGAAACTTAGTAAGACTCTATCCCAAAATAAAACAAACAAACAAAACTGGGGGTGTATCCAGAGTACTGCTGGGTTCAAAATCCAATATTGAAAAACAACCAAGAAAATGTTTTTGAAAGAGGCATTACTGTCTCACACACATTAAGATGGTTACTTAAAAAAAAGAAGAACGTAATAAGTATTAGCAAAGAGGTGGAAAAATTGATAATCTTATGCACTGTTGGTAAGAAAGTCAAATGGCGCAGCTACCATGGCAAACAGTGTGGCATTCCTTAAGAAATTAAAAATAGAACCACTATATAATCTAGCAAGTCATACATATATGAGTGAGATTTTAAAGCAGAATCTTAAACAGATGTTTTTATACCTATGATCATGGCAATACTACTCACAGTAACCAGAATATAGAAGAAGCAAGCCAAGTACTCAAGGAGGAATAAATGCACAACAACACACACACATACACACACACAATAGAATACTATTCAGTCTTAAAACAGGGAAGGAAATGCTGACATGTGCTACAACATGGATGGACCTTGAAAAAGTTATGCTAAATAAAAAAGCCAATCACAAAGCAAACACTGTGTGATTCTACTTATGTGAGGTACCTAGGATTGTCACCTTCACAGAGACAGAGAATAGAATAATTGTCAGAGAATCAAAGTGGGGGAAGGGAAGTTCCAGTTTAGTGAGTACAGAATTTCAGTTTGGGAAGACAAAGAGTTCTTAATGCCCTTGGAATGTATGTTTAAAGACATTTAAGATGTTAAAGTTTATGTTTTGTACATTTTATCACAATTCAGAATTAAATTAAATTTCAAGAGCACTACCAAATAAACCGTCATCAAGATAGATAATATTTGAATGCAATATTTCTTAATGTACAAAAAAATTCATAAGGAAAAAGAATCAAACTATTACAGGACTACAGGATCAAGGATTGTCCTTTCGTACCATAATAGAGCTTAAGGCAAGAAGAAAAACCCGCAATACGGATCCTGAAGGACCTCCCCTCTGAAGAGCATTTGGGAGGATGGGCTGCAGGTGTACCCTTAAAGCTCTCCCTAGATCATGATATCAGCACCCCACTATTATAACAGAAAGGAATTATTTCAACATGTATTGGATGCTGGTGGAAATCGAAATCTAGAGAGGTTACTATAATTAGCCAATAAATTAATGGCAAAATGTCTAGAAGCTCCATGACCAGGGAGGGATGTGTTTGGAAACTGGAGGTCTGGATGTCCCATTCCAGAACAACTGGCCTCTGGGGCACTCAGAGCTGGTTCTAGTGATGTTCATTGGCACATTTAGCCTACACATCTGCTGCCAGATTTTATGACTATTTTACTCATTTCCAATTACCTTCCAATTTTATTTCCAATAAAAATATGTCACAGACCTATCTACCCAGCACCATGCTATCCTTTGTCAGTAGGTTTGGGAAGTTATAGGTGGAGAGGCAGTTACAGACAAGTTTCTACAGCAACATTTTAAGTTTAGGTGCTGCTATTAACAATGCAAATATAGGGGAGTGTCGGTTGATTTATTGACTGAAGCCTTCAGCACATCCTGTGCCCCACTAGGGTTCATCTATCATCTTCTTGTTAGTCTTGCAAGCCCAGTAGATAGTCTACTTTTGCTAACCAACCACTACTAATGTCTCAGCATTCTGGGTTTATGGAAGCTTACTTCTTAATTTTTGCATCCAAATAGACTCCTTGGATCCTGTCATTAGCCTCAGGCTCCCATCCTCTCTCCACATGTTCTGTTCTCTTTACCAGAAAGCAATTCATTTCCTTCTCAGTCTGCAAGGTCTTGCCTTATCTGTCACTTAAAGTCATGGCTACCCCTCCTCAGGCTCCTCCCTCCTCCAGCAGCACAGGTCTCCCAGTCTGTGGCCTCTCCCCATCCTTCTCCATTTATCGGTCTCCTTCCTGCCCTTCTATTCTCTCTAACCACCAGGCCTCTTCCCTCATCTCAGTCTTAATTGGATTTTACCTTGCAGGGGATATTTGGCAAAGTCTGTACACATTCGGATTGTCACACCTGGACTCAGGGTGTTGCTACTGGTATCCAACATGCAGGAGGTCAAGACTGCTGCTAAGATTCTATAATCCACCATGACAATTCCACTCCTGCCCCATCCCCACCCCCACCAAAGAATTACCCGGCCCAAAATGTGAGTAACACATGGTAGAGAAACTTCTCCAGGTAATCAGTTTGTCTCCTGAAGTTCAAATGCCACCTCTTTTTCCAGGGAGGTGTGTGTGTGTGTGTGTGTGTGTGTGTAGACTACTTTCCTGCCATCCCCAACTCCCCACCTCCAACACCCCAAATGTACAAGAGGCTAAGCAATTTCAGAGCATTTCCTTTCTTTTGTTCCTTCAGAGTACTTACATAGTTTGTCGCTATAGTCAGAGACTTTGTATACCACAACCTGCAGGGAAAGTGGGGTCTTGAGAGGGGGTGACAGGAGATTAAGAAGAAACAAGACCCATAAAAGGAAAGGTAGGACTGGATGGGACCTGACTTCTCTGATGGAGAAGCAGTGACAATCCAGCACAGTCTGTGTCTTGACTGATACACAGTAAAAAGGGGAAAAGTGGGCCATGGAGCCAAAGTGCAAAGTCTCAGTGTTTTGCAGAGAACACTGAAAATGAAACATCCTTGGAGCTATCTGTGCCATAGTTAGCAGGGAGGAACACCAAAGCCAGACACCTGCTAAACTGGCCTTGCTCTAGTCCCAAGGAGTTCACAGACCTCCAGCTCAGCCGTGGCTCAGCTGCTCCCCACACTTCTCAATGCCCAATGATCTGGGTCTGTATTAACTTCTCTACTCCTCTCTCAAATATTTATTGAGCATCAACTCTATGCTAAAGTCTATTAGATATCAAATCTACCGTCATACAAAAGATGAGCACAGAACTTGCCTTCATTCACCTTAAACCTTCCCCTAAACAAGTTATTACAAGTGTGATAAATTTTCCAAGAAGAGGAGGAATGCAGTTATGGGTACACATACCAGGGGAATCCAAACTTGTCTGGGTAGAAAGTGTCGTGAAAGGTCTGTTTTCTCTGTTTCATCTGCCTTGTAATCTTCCTTGGCTTCTGCCTAGCATCCCAGGACTGGAACTAAAATGAAAAGCATAGGCTTTGAGAACCATCTCTAAGGCAGGTACAACCCAAAGGTACAGAAGACAACTGCTGGGATATAAATAGAAATGATTAGAGCTGCTTTGATTCATTTTCACTTCATCCTTGTTTGCAGTTTTATTTGGGAGTATGGTTCACTATATATACAATGGAAGCTGACTCTGAAACAGACCTGGGGCAGGTGTGTGGTTGTCTCAGGTGATATAGCCTTACAGAAATGAAGAAGGCAGGACTGAGCAGTGGAGAAGCTGACCTAAACATTCATGCAAAGGAATCCTGAGCCAACCTAGAGGGAGCTTTGGAGCTGGTACAGCCCTTTGGAGTATTCCTGAGTTGAGGCCCCCATCAGTCAAGCACTGGTTACGAGCCTCCTGCTGAAAGGACAATACTAAGAGTGAGCCGTTTCCTGCAATTGAGGGCAATTTCCAATTAGGAATGAATCATCAGCAATTGATATTTCTAGCTGCTGGGACATGGAGGCATTTGATCTAAAGAGGGCATTGGGATAGAGCACCACAGTTATCTACCACAAGAATTTGTTCCTACAGCAGTACATGTGAATTTCATATGTACACACACATGCACACACACACACACACACACTCATCCTTTGGAGACTTTGCCTCAAAATGTAATGCTGATAGGGGTATGCAATCCAGAAATTTTAGGATAATATAGAGTAGTGGAATGTAATTTTTAAAAAGGATCCTTTAATCAGTTCATGCACACATTTTCATTATGAGCCATGTTTCAAAAAAAAAAGTCTTCCCAAACTGCTTATATAATGATTTCACTGTCTGTTATTAAATCAATGAATTTCATTATTTATTAATGAAACACTAAACATTTGTATCACCCTTCTGAGTGATACAAATCAGGGCAAGAAACAACACACCAATCTGACTTGGATTTCCTATATGACTGTGTCTCAGTTAATACAGTGGCTGGCAGGCTGGGTTTGGAGCCTGGAAATGTAGATTCAGGTCCCAGCCCTCCTACTCTGCTAGCTCTCTGATGAGCAAGCTAGGTAGTTTGCCTCATCCCTGTTTCCCCATCTATAAAACAAGGACAAAATATCATTTATTTCATGGAATTACTGTGAGGAGCAAATAAACTAATGTACATAAAGTGCCTAAAACAATGACTGAGACATAGTAATGAACAGATGTTACTCAGCATAATCAGACCACATTTTTTTCCAGGGAAATGGAGGATTTGAGCATTTGAAATTATTATAGAAACCCTTCATATTAATTAAGATAGGGGTGAACAGCTGGTATGACAACTCCATAGTCTTCAAAGGTCAAAAATCCTTTCCATTTTTTGCTTTATTATCTCCAACATGAAAATCCAACCTCCTGGACAAGTATAGCTACTCCAGGGCTAGATATTATGTCTAAACTAGCTGCATGGAGAAAGCACACTCCATGTCTTTAAGAATATTACATGAAATTGCACATCTACTTTTGCATCCATCTTAAGGGCCAGATTTATAGCCAAGTGCTACAAGGGAGGCTGGGAAATGTAGTCTTTGCTTTGAGTAGCCACATGTTGAGCTAAAATATGGAGAGGAGTCTATGAGTGAGGAAGAAATACTGAAAGATATCAGAGAACAACCAGAAGTCTCTGCCAAACATCCTGACTTGATTCTTCATATCAAAGGTCAGGAAAGCCCAGCACCCCCCGAACATTGTGTCACTAAAAATAGACATGGAATCAAGGAGCCATCTAACACTGTTTCTTTTTTGGTCTACAATTTGGCTGACACGGGGCATAACCACCTGGTTCAAATTGTTCTCTGGCGCTTTCTGTGTGATAGGAATGCTACTTGTCCTGACCTGAAATCACATCCTTATTTACATTCTTTCCCTTTTCTGTATTCTACTTCCCTTCTTCTAAGAACAGTTTTTTGATAGGTGACTTTCAAAGGAATCCCCAGCTCAGTCTTTACTAAGAGAGTTGGTCCCAATAGTGGTTTTAGAAAATGGACTGTAAAGAAGAAAGATCACTCACTGATGAAGGACATCGAGGATTCCCTCTGGCAGGAGGTGGAGAATTGATTATCTCTGGCATGCTGACACAGTACAACAGCTAATAATTTTATCTGTGATAAGCAGAGACAAACTTCAGGTAAAAGACAATACAATCACTAGTGCAATGTCAGTTGCATTTCAGAAGTAATGAGCAAAGAGCAAACCTAAGGCAGGGAATTAGGAGAGTGCTGCTATGTGTCTTTGACTTATTCTAGAAAGAAAATGCAAGGTTCGAATTAACCAACAATTTACAGCAGTGGATCTCTTTAATGTCATTTAGACACACTCAGCTTGCAGCCAAAGGATAGACAGAGCTGAGAATCAACTGGAACCTAGCAGTAAGGAAAGCAGAATTCCAAAGCAGACAATTCTCCACTTTGGCAAATATTTTCTGCCAAAGACAGCACTCTGATAGGAAAAGAGTGACATCCAACGATTTGGAATACAGGTAGCTGGGGAGATGCACTTGAGAAGTTTGAATCTCAGATTTCCCTTGGCACACATAAATGATCCACTGCCCCTTTGTTGGAAGATAACCACCCCTCTTTCCTTTCTTGAAGATTATACTTAGGCTTCATATGAAGCACGTACTTTATAAGATAATGCTTGCTGTTCGTGGGATCAACCATCACATTCTCTGTTACTGCCAGACCTAAAACTAGGATCAAATATCACCTTTTATCAGGGGAGGGCCAGTCCTGAAAAAGGAGGAGAGGAATTATGTCAACGGAGGTGCAAGAATGGGTTAATATGTGCCAGCAGGAGCTAAGTGAATAGAACATGAGGATGCTGGACAAAGGTAGGAGGACAAGAGAATATTTGTCAAAATAGGGTTCAGGAGACACAGCCAATATGCTGCAAAGTAGTTGTTAGTAGCCTAGAAAAAGACTGGTTGCATTAAATGTGATAGACATGTCGTATTGCCTGGTAGTCTCTGGCATTGTTACAGAAGCAAGGATTAAATGTCTCAGAAAACTGAGCGTGCTAGAATAGGTCAATTACATAAGACTGGAAAACCCATCTGGTGAATATGTACCTCCATTTACAAAGGTGAAAAAGAATGCATTGGGAAGGGCCAAGGGTGGGTACCAGCACTACCGAGAAGCTCTGTGCAGGCTGTTTTCATTAGGCTGGGGCTGACAATAGAAGATGCCATTCCAGAACTGGTTCTCTGGTGTCAATGAGAATAATAGGGTCTTGGCTAGTAGAGGCCATGGGGTAACCTTGGACTTTCAGAAAGATAGTGGAGATAATTACTTGAATGGGCAGTAACATCAGAATGGCACTTAGGGAGATCTGATATACACAACTTTTGAAAATGACTAATAGATCATGTTCCCGAGGGGGAGATAGATTATAGCCAATAAGAGTATTTTCTTAATATCTCAAATCAAACAAGTTAAGAATGATAGACAAAAGGCTGATGTCAGTCACCCCAATAGAAAATTAGAGTCTCTTGCCCAGTTTTCAAATATGAGTCTATTCTCAGACAAAAAGGGTTGGGTTCCCATTGTGAGAAGACGTTACAACATCATGTTGGGTATATTTCATAGCAATCAACAGCATTCCTTCACTGGAGGGACCTATGACTATCTACAGAGAAAACCATACATGAGGAAAAGAGGAATCCAGTGTTTTCAAGTGCTACCGAATATGAGCCATTTAGTGCTACTGCATTTTTTTCTCACTGAATGACCCAGCCATGTTATTTTACCTCTCTAAGTTGCCTCATTCTCAACCATAATATGTGGGTTTTGTGTTGGGTCAGTATTTCTTAACCTTCTTCCATCAAATAACAGGCAAAACAGATAAAATTTACACAAGACACACTTCCAAAGCTGTGTTCTTCATTACCCACAAGAGAGGCTGCACATTACGCACAATTGCAAGCAGGCTGCCTATAACACCGCCCCTCTGTCCCACTCAGGAAAGGATATAGGAGCACAAAAAGCAAAAGTGAGATAATAGGGCAGGGATAACCTTGACTCGGTGTTAATGTGTTTGCTAAACATTCACAACTTATCACACTTTAATATGTGTTCAAAAATGACTTTGAACAAATCTCAGAATGGGTGTGTCTTGATGACATGGTTCAGAGCTGATAGTTTAAAATGATTTTTAAGATACTTTCTACTTCCAAATTTTGAGATTCTAAAAATGATTCACCCACCAAGAGGAGTTCTGAAATCTTTACATAGTCTTTGTGCCCCTGTGATACTAGAAGTAAGAGTATTTCTTTTGATGTAAATTTGAGTATAAAAAGTACCTGATAAGAGCTCACTCATTCATTCATTCCATATTTACTGATTGCTACTTCTGTGCTACTTCTAAGATTCTAGAATTCTAAGATATGGTGAGTTGGTGGCTGCAGGTTTGTAATCGAAGCATTCAGAAGGCTGAGTGAAGAGGATCACTGTGAGTTCAAGGCCAGCTTAAATTATGGCATGAAACCTTGTCTCAAAAAATGATTGAATGTCCTTCCTTACATTCAGGTGAAAAAGTATAAGAAGAGAAAAAATTTCTGTAGTCAAATTATTGGGTCAGTTAAGTTTAATCAGATTTCTTGGTTGCAGAACTTCTTAGGTTCATTAATCTAACCTGTTAATAAGTCTGTGAATCTCTAGCAGAGAAGTTTGCAATATTTTCCCAGGATTTTGAACGTGGAAGCCTGTAGTATATGCTTCCAGGTACATGCTTGGAGAAAAACCAGACTTTCAGTAACACAAGGTTTTAATGGGTCCTGATTAGTTTGAGGTAATTCTGCAGTTATGTTTTTCTTGCAGGCCAACCCAATACCAAGAAAATTATGGTCCAGAGTGATGCACAATGTGATCACTAAATGTGCTTCACTTCTTGCCTCTTTCTTTTTGCCCACAGATCCACCAAGCAGGAGTTTCACTGTAGAAAGTGTATTTCTATCTCTCTCAGGACTGACAGGCTGTTTGTAGGCACAATAGTCAAAACATCCAGTTCTAGAACTTTCTCTGGCACTAAGTAGTAGAGTAGTAAAAGTGAAAGACTAAGAATTATATCAATGAGACACAATAACTAATATAAAACTAGTTGTATTTATGAAATATGATGTTTTTAAAATGAGGCTTAAAGATGTATTTTTAAAAATAAAATTTAGCACCTCTCATACTTCCTGTTTCTGGTTCATGAGCATTTTGAAGATGAGAACCTGGGAAGTAACATTAAAAGTCACAATATTAAACATTCTATATCTAAACTATGCTAAGTCTTCAACATCGAGATCTTTGCTGATATGGCACTTCCTCTTCATAGACATCTTTCATAACTATCCATCTCAACCTTCCTGCCATTCTGTATTCTATGGTTTTATAGAATTTATCGCTGACCGACATTATATTGCATTATTTTTCTGTTTATTGTCTGTCTCCTCGACTGGGATTTAAGCTCCTTAAGTTTTTTTTTTTTTTCAACTTTTTGTCCTTGTTCTCTTCTTAAAATCTAGAACAATGTGTTCAACATAGATCCTCAATAATATATTTATACAAGAAAGAAATAAGTGAATTATCTGTGGAATTCTAACCACAACCCTGTGAGCTAAGACTTGTTATTATCACCATTTGGTAATTGAGGAGATCAGGTCACAGAGAGGTTGAGGTATTTGCTCAAAGACCCAGGAAGCAGTGGTAGATCCTAAAATCAGGTCCAGGTCTGAATTCACAGCTTTATCTACAGGATATACAGTATTAATGAACATGAAGGTGTTGTCTGACCCTCCTAGGAGTTCACTAAAATGTAGATTATTAAAGTTCACCTGGTCCACTGAAATGGAATGAGTAGAGGGTAGGTCTAAGGAAGTGAAAAGAGCAAAAAGGGAATGAGTCAAAGAGCAAGGAATCATATCTTTCTCAAATGTCAGTTGTAAAGTAAACCACTCTGACCTCTCAGGACCCCTGTCTGAGAAGCAGACACAGGAGAAAAAGAAGGAGCTGTCTTCACCTCAGGCCAATGAAACCTTGGATACTTGGATGCCCAGACAGGAAGTCAATACCAGCTAGGTTCCTTTTGGGTTAATGGCTCTGAAGCATCAGGAGATGTAGCCTCCAGATTCCAGAATAGAGGAAATACTGGGCATTGAACATCAACAAAGAGGCTGAGGTAGAAAATAATAATGTTATTTGCAAACCCCTACAAAGCATCACCTGTGGACTCCTAGAAAGCCTTAGAAGGTGGGCAGAACTTTCCAAGGTCAGAGTTCCCACATTTAAATTAAAATAGGCAAGTGATTACTACTGACCTAAGAAGAATTACTATTAAGCAATTCCATTAGTACGTACATATACTCTTTTTCTTCATGCAGGGTCCTTGTTTTCCTTAGACTGGTTGGGTCTGTGATTCTGCTCCCTCACCCCTTGCTAGTCTACTGGGCTTTCACTGAAGGGTGAGCCAGAAGGAAGGAAGGAAGGAAGGAAGGAAGGAAGGAAGGAAGGAAGGAAGGAAGGAAGAAAGGAAGGAAGGATTCATGTGCAACACTGATCTTCTCTTCTCTGTAGGTTTTAAGTGAGGGAGAAGGAGGTCCTAGAATAATAACTTCATGGGCAGATTTAGAATTAGCTCATGGAATGAGCTTCAGAGAGAAAAAGTAGCCTTTTGGCCTTCCTTCAACCCAGGCCAAGCACTTCACTGTGCCGAAACTCCAGACTGTGTCATGGGATGTAGGTGAAGTTGCCTCCCTCATTTCTAGTAGCTGAGTTTTCTGGAGAGAGGCTCCTCCAGTCCTGAGCTGTTACTTCGCCACTCCTTTATTTACATATTAGTTAGGTGAAGTACACCCACTCTGATTATGAAACATCATTCATTGTTTTTGGCAAGTTTTTTTAGTTGTAGTCAAGAAGTCTTCATTGTGAGGGGGTTCAAAAGTGTTTCATGGCAATGTCAACCCTGTAGTTATGGCCCTAAGTAAAAACCTTGACCTGAGAAATGAGAAAGCTCCAAACAGGTGAGGTAGGTAATTAAGCAAGGGACTACATTTTATTGTGTAAATTATACTACATTTACTGTAAAACTACACTTCCAATAACCCTCATAAAGTCCTCACAGGTAATGACTTAACCACGAAGAGTAAGTTCCAAAACTGCAGAACAGAACATGTTTGTCCTTTAAACGCTATTGGGAAAGAGAAACTAGATTGCATTTGAAAAAAGGCAACTTTCCCAATCTCTAGTCACAGAAAATCTGGCTTGGCTTCAGGGCCAAAATTCTGGTTTTCCCCCCAAGTGTCCCCAGCACTAAATTATGCAAATCTGAGATGTAGCAAGAGTTGGGCATGAAATCAAGTGCAATTTTTGGATTGTTTGGAGCTTACCTGCAACTTGGTAGAACATGCTTCCTTCTCTCCTGGGCCATTTTACTCATTTGCTTGGAAATGAGAAGCATGTAAGCATAGCTTTCAGACCCAGGAGCCTACAGAACTCCAGCAAGCACCATGACCATAAAATGCAATTCAGTGTTGTCACTAGAAGTGGACAAGTCACCAACCTTGATTTCTTTATCATGAGGCTATTCATACATGTATCTGCCTCACAAACATAATATTTATCTCCAGCTAGATATTTCATTCTAACATTCTTTTCCTACCAGCTGGCTCAGGAGAAATTATCTTTTAAACTTCCATCTGTTTTTACCTATTCCTGTACATCATTCAGAGATGCAAACTTTCATCCAGCGCCCAGGGATATGATACACAATATTGGTCACAATGGTTATTGGGAGCTAAATTAAAAAAGTTTCCAAGCTGCTCTAAAGAAGCTAAAATATTTGTTCTGGAAAAAAGTGTGAAAACTAGCTTTGTGATGGGAAATAGTATTATAGATCCCAGATCTTGTATCTAGTGTTGAAATAAAATGAGAGCATGGTGTTCCCTTACTAGTGATAAGAAAAATAATGAGTTCCCCACACTCCCCAACTTACTAAGTACCTAGGTTTGTTTGTTCTTCTTGCAATAAATTTTACTTGCAAAAAGAGTTTGTTTTCTTAAGAAGTATACATCCAACCAATCCTGCACATAGCTACTTGGCTTCAAAGAAGTTTGTCATATTCAGCATGAAACCTGATTGCATTTGCCTATGGGCTTTTGAACAAGCAAAGCTGTTTACCCACAAGCGGCTGTAGACATAGTGCTAGGGCCCAACAGCATTTCAAGAGTTGGCTAAAACACCTGAGATGCTGGGGAACAAGAAATAAATGTCTTGATTTCAATGAACATTGTGGATATCATGTTTTACAATGCATAGGGACATAACTGAAAACTACAACATATGTCAACATCAATTATTAAGCTCAGTATGGGTTACACTTGAAAACAATTTATGGGCTAGTTTGTGCTTATTTAAAGTTTCTCCAGGTTACCCAATGACTTCAGAAAAATTACTGGCCAGTTATAAAATAATTACAGTAACATTTAAAAAATTTGATGATGTGAAAATAGCAATTATGACTTAAATGAGTCACTAACACAAAAATAATTTCTGAAACCAAATTAGAAAATTCTTTCCATGTTTTTTGCCTTCAAATTGCACTGGATATGGGATATATTTGAACATGCTTGATAAGATGTAGATGCAGCTGCCTAGGACTTAGGGCTCCCCAAAAGGCCTCTGTGGGACTTACTTGCCCTTCCTGAAATACTCTTGTTTAGTTGTGTCTATAACCCATGATCTTTCTCTGCTTCATACTTGAAAAAGCAACTCCCTCAATAACTTTATTCTATGCCACTGATCTTCTTTGTTATGACTTCAGCCCATAAACATAGACTTTGTATTTGCTTGTCATATGGGAAAGTTACAGCCAATATTTTTATTGTGGAGGGATTTTTTAAATCTACTTTATGTATTTATGTTGTATTTCAAATAAAATGAGAGCCTTGGAAGGGAAAGCTTGTATTCATGCATTTATTCACTCTACAAAACTACCATGTGTTGGGTGCTTGGGATACAAAGTTTAGTAAAGCACATAACTTTCCCTTTCCTTCAACATTCTCACCATGTAAAAGATAACACAGAAGGAGAGAAGATACTCTACAGCTGGACTGCCTCCTGCAGGGTTACTTGCTGTTGTTTAGGCTGGCACTGGGCTCAAGATGTTTTTATTTATCTAAAAAGCATATTCTGTCCATTCCACCCTATTTAGAATAGGTGCTGTTTAACAGTCTTACAAATATTGGCCCATTTAGTTCTCAAAACAGTCCTATTTGGAATTGCTAGTATGCTCATTTTACAGATTATGACTTTGAAGTACAAGGAAGGGGCAGAGCTGGGATTTGAGCCCGCCCACCTGCCAACTTCCAGAGCATGAATCATGTACCAGTGGAGTCGGTAGAAAATGCTCCATGGCTAATTAGACACACATAGGATGAAATGGAATCTTCACAAAGAAAGTGACATTTGAATTATTTTATATAAAACAGGAGTTTGTCTAACAGATTAAATGTAGAGTACAAGGCTGAGAAAGGTATTCCAAGTAGAAAGAAAGCCTAATCCATAATTTGTATGGATAAAAAAAACCCAGCATGATTAGTTCCAGGAAATGCAAATAGTTTATATGACTAGGATTTCGTTTGCCTAGGGAAGATTGATAGAGCTGGAACTTGACAGAAAACCAAAGAAAATGTACTCTTGATGAGCACTTTAGATACTGGCTTTTGGTCAGTTAAATGTTCACGAACCCTCCTCGGTTTCCACTCCTTCAAAACCACAGAAGAAAATCTCAATAAATTCAACTACATAAAATAAATAAGGGAACAAAAGACCAACAAATCAAGAGATAAAAGGCATGTATGAGCAGATAATTTACAGAAAGGCATTTAAATATTTGTAAAAGTAATCTGCCTGTTTACCGTCAGAGAAACAATAGGACAATATTGTCACTGTTGGTTTGGCAAAGATCAAAACGTTTGGTAACACAGTGGCCTGGCCAGAGTTTGGGACAACCCTCAAATCTTCCTGTGTGAGAGTAAACTGGCACAGCCTCTAGGAGGTCAAATGGATAATTGTCTGTCAAAATCATATATGTTCATAATTCTTCACTCAGTAATTCTATTCTGCAGGTATATTCACACACATGGATATAATGTGCATACAGAAGTATAGAAGTCACTGTACAAGGTTTTTTTGTGACAGCAAAAAACTGAGGAGGAAACCTAACTGTCCTTCATTAAAGAACTAATTAAGCCTATGACAGAGGACTAGAACATGAAACTCTTTGCTGCCGTAAGAAAGAACAAGACTGCCTTACTGAGCATCAAAGCGGCAGAAACTTCCACAGATGATAAAAAATTCCAAGGACATGACAAAGAGTTAGGTTTGTTACTCAAGCGTGTGTGCTAGGAAATGTATATACATGTAGGCTCAAGTATGCACTAAACGTTTCTGGAAGAATCATAAGAAACTGAAAATACTGATTGGCTCCAAAGAAGGAAATGTTGTGGCTGAGGAGAAAGAAATGCCGAGCATCTATTTTTTTGTATAATTCTGGGGTCTTTTAAGTTTTCTTGCTACGTTATCTATTTCATCTTTTTTTTTTCAATTGCTAAGTTTGAAAATGTTGGTTAACCTTTATTGCATCTTTGTGTTTGGTAGGAAAATCAACTAACATGTTTCATGGATTTAGCTTTTTATAAAATTACAAATTAAGTAACTTCCTGATGGAAGAAAAATATGAAAAGAGCCTGACCGTGGTACGCAGGAGCCGTAGGCTGAAGATGGCTTGGGGAGATTGCTGCTCCTGTCCACCTCCCCGTGTGGAGCCAAATCCCTGTCTCCCTGAAGAACAGGCAGATGGGAGATACCATGCAGCTAGGGAAACGGGTGCAGCAGAGCTCCTGGGACACTTTTATTTATACACTTCTCCAAATGCTGACTTTCTGGTTACTTAAAAGCAGAAAAGAAGATTGTGAGACTCCTGTGTGACCTTAGTTATGGTTCAAGCTCTGGGTCAGTGTTCACAAACACATTCCAGCAAAGACGTAATCTTTATTGACTTTAATCAGAGCCGAGCTCGGTTTTGTTGAAAGGGACGCATGTATGGATCAGTGTTGTGTGCAGTATCTAGTATCGGTCTGCTTTGGTTTCATGTGCTTATATAACCTCGCCAAAGGACTCATTTCCTCAGTGCATAATGATTTGTGCGGAAGAGCCAAGGGCCCATTTTGAAGAGATTGTGCTTAGATCTCTCAAGTTATAACTAATAAAAGGAGCAAGGGGTTCAAGAATAGTTCAAGGCACAAGACAAGGCCCTTCTAGTTAGTGAAAACTGCCCAGTTTCCCTGTGTTATTTTCTTTGCAAGAAGACAACTCCTATCCTAAATGTTTAAGTGACTTCTTGTTGAGCTGGTTTTGGAGGATTAAGCCCAGTGTAATTTCATCTTTCCCAGGTGTGAGACACTAGGGTGTGCAGTAATATGATTCTGTACTGTCAGGGAAAACAGTATGTCTTTGTCAGCACTGTTTGACAGTCAAACCCTTGAATCATGATCTCAATCATGGGCAGTCACTCTTTGTAGGCCTCAAACTCTTGTGGTTACCACTTGCCCTTCTGCTAGGAGGTATAAAACTTGGGCTCTTGGCAACATGGTCACCCTGATCAGCAGAGTGAAAATGATTTCTGTCACCAGCCAAGCACAACCTCAGAAAACATTTTCTTTCTGATTCCTTTAGAATGAGCTTCTAAAAGTGTTGTATAGTATAACTCCATTTTTAAGAATAGAAAATCAAAAAATGCTTAGTAATTAGCTCGTTTGATTTAGTTGGCCATTAGATCAATTGTTTTTCTGAAGCTTTGTGTAATATGCTCATAAAGTTTCCTACTGAATGTTTCCATTTCTGGTATGCAATAATTGTCTAATATAAAAAATGCTGGCTATCTTTGTTAGTAATAATTGCTAACTTTGTTGAGTTTAATGAAGAGTCATGTACTGTTCTATAGTCTCACATATGTTACTACGTTTGATCCCTATTGTTTTAAAGATCATGTCCATTTTACAGATTGGAAGGTAAAGTTCAGGGTTGCAGAGGAGATGAGTTAAGAAATATGATCCAAGAACACTGGGCTGGTAAGTACATAGTGGTTGTAGGATTTGAACCCAAGAATCTAACTCCGGTGTTTAGCATGTAACCACAAAGTCGTTCTGCCTCCATTTATTACATACCAAACACATGACAACCCTGAGTCATGGCAATTGTCATATCCATTTTTGCAGATGAGCAACACAGTCTCAGAGGGTTGAAATGCTACCCGGGTCATACAGGGAGTAAGTAGTTAATGCTAGCTCAGATCCAACTCTGAGCTCTTATGTCATAAGTCATCTGGCCAAGAAAGGTAGATCCTTTTCCTATCTGGACTGTCCACATGTACCCTGGCTCATAGGATGGACTGACAGATCTGGACCAGACACCATTTAACTGTACCTGTCCATTCTGTGAGACATCAGACAGTTGTGTTTAGAGCTGGGAAGTATAAAAAGGTATTGCTCAAAATTTTGCCATCTTACAGAATTGAGGAACAAGAAAAGAGTGTGGAATGGATCTGATCTTAAATATTTTAGGTCATTTCACAGATGAAGAACTATCACCTGAGAGATGGAAAACAACTTATGCAATGCAGAGAAAATGTTAACACCCTTACTGGGTATAAATCCCAAGTGTTCCTACCCTCTATCCCCAGTCTAGTGGTCTTTCTAACACACCTTTGGTTTCCACAGCATTTTACTGACCCTTGTATAGCAATACAATCAACCTCCCACCCACCAAACAAATAAAACAAAAGGTGACTTGTCTTGTGGTTCAAGGTCATTCATGTTCTTGTTTTATAAGGGTTTTTTTTTTTTTGAGACAGCATCTTTCCAAAATCCAGGCTGTCCTTGAATTTGAGATCCTCCTGCCTCATCCTCCCAGGTGCTGGGCTTGCAGGAATGCACCACCATGCCTAGTACTTTACAGTTCTTTCACAAATCTATACACAGGCAGTCTGAGAGAAATGAAATTGCTGTTTCTATGAGCCAGAACAACTGAATATAATAAATTTATTATGGTTCTACTTGATAGTTTCCAATCTACAATTTTGCAACTAGCACAGTCTACCTTGAATTTAGTTAGCTAGGAAATGATATTCCCTTGTTGAATTATTTACTCAAACCCTGTCCCCTAAGCCTATACACTTACTTCCTAGTCATCTCTTCCTATCTAGAAGGGAATACAGAGCCACTTGATAAGAATAGAGAAGGTTCACCATGGTCAAGAATTTTCAAGGCTGTACAATATTAGAGTTTTTAACTCATCTGTGTCCTTGGAAATTGATATTCCTTTCTGAACTCCAGCATTTCCACCAGAAAGACCAGGCTTTATGTCTTTTAGATTCATTCTTGTGGCAGCCCATAACTCCCTGGCTGTACTCTCATCTCTTTTTCCTTGAAAAAGTAGCTGGCCGACTGCTTCTAGCTCTGTGAGGGCAGAAACCTGGTTAGGTTTGCTCACACTGCACTTTGAGCTGTCAGCACAGTGTCTGCCCATAGCCAACGTGCTCCATAAATATGCGTTGAACAGAGATGAACACCTCAAAACAGAATGCTCCAGTGTGTTCTAATCTACATCATTCAGTAAACTTAATACCAGAATACTTACAGTTAAATTCAATAGGGGAAAACTGCATATAAAAAATCTGATTTTAATCACCTGTCCAATCCAGCCAATGATCTGCACAGGGTACCAATGTATTCAGGAGGCAGCCTTGGCAAAAGCTCCCTAAAAATGTCTTCACACGGTTATCGCTTTCATGGGGTTTAGAAGCCACTGCAAGACATAACTATAAGCATTTGACCATGACTTCCGATCACTGAAAGGAGCATGGTGCCAACCCCTTGGTGTTCCTGAATGGCACATACATCAGTTCAAAGCGAGGCTGTATGGTAAATTCAGTCCAAAAGAGCCAGCTGGTAAAGCCACTGCAGCAAGTGGATCCAAGAATTGGAAATGAGAGTGGTAGAATTCTACAAGAAGCCCAGGCTCCCTTGATTCCTTAGAATCAAAGGATATTGTGTAGGTCCAGTAAGACTTAGGATCAATCAGGCATAGTAAAAGGCTCTGGAACAGATTGGGGGATAGGGAATATTTTAAGACTTCTAAGCTAAGTCAGTACCTTCAACTACTGTTGACCAGTTCCTCTTCAGAGAAAGTGATCCACACACTTTCAACAAACTAGCAAGGCCAAGTTCACATAGATTAACCCAGATATTCCTGTATCTATATCCCAGAGCAGGACCTGACATCAAATTTGATGCCTGTATAAAGATTGGAACATCTAGTGATTGTTTTATTTGCTTAAGCTAAGGCATAGGAAAAGTGATCTTTTCTGTCACTGAAATAAGTACAGGGTGACCTGACACCTTAACTACTTACCCTTAACTACCTTGCAATCTTCTAGTCAAGATCATTATCTCAGGGCATGCTAGAAAGTGGATTCTGCCCTACTGACATCTTTCAGGGATTAAGATCCTCTGTGTCTATGGGACATGAGAAAGCCAAGCCCTGGGAAATAGCTGAGCAGAAGACTTGCTTGGGAAACCGACTCATCCAACAGGACTTAGTTGAAATAATTGGTCTAAGCTTGGAATGAATTGGGTGGTGGCTTAGCCAAAATACCCCGTGTTTTTGTTTTTACTACCAAATTCCTTCAAAGAGCAGTCTATGCATGTTTTTTAAGGAACTGTCTGCTTAATCCTCTGATATCTGGATTTTATTTTTTAGCTGTCTTTCACCAGCTGAGCCATCTCTTCCACTGTATCTGGACTTGTTGGTACTTTTTATTCTTGTTTCTGCTGCTCACCTTAATAGTTCTCTATTGCTGTCCTTGTCTCTAAGTTCCAAGTAAAAGCAAATGGAAAATATTTTGTAGCCTTGCCAACTTGAAATGGATCTGATACCTGATTTATTCATATGCTACCTGGACTATAAGACAGAGTCCAACTCAGTCCCAAGTTCTGAGTTGTTAGAACCAAGATATATAATTTGTTTAAATTTCCAGCTGTGTGACTGACCACATCCTCTAAAGCTAAAAGGTTGAAGCATTTGAACACCAGATGGTGAGTGTAAATTGTTAACTTGAAAAGTTCCCCATCTTATCAGAGAAACACAGAAGGTTGTTGAATTAAGTTGAAGACAGTGAAACATTTCAAAAGGAAGAACATATTGGACTTTAGACAAATTTCCTTTACTAATTCTGCTTTTTACTAAATTCAGAGGTACAAAACAAAACAATTTAAAATCTGAGCTATACTTGACACTTTGAATGCATTATTTCATTTACATAATAATGCTTGACACTCTACACGCATTATTTCATTTACGTAATACTTAAATGGGCATTTTAATTCCCACCAGAGAAGATTTGTCCATGTCCATATCATTAATAAATGGTGAAGTGGGACTCAGAATTACTTTTTTCTAAAGGTAGAGCCCACTTTATTAATAGTACAGTGCTACACCTTTTTCCCCCATCTTATTCTTAATTTTTGGCAATCGATATTTTCTCTTCTTATCTTGAAACTTTCACATCAAAACTAACCACTGTATTCTCGTGCTTTTCCACATACCTCCATGCTTTCTATATTTTCTTTGCTGGTCTTTCTTTTTTCTGTTACACTCCAGAAGGTGTCCCAGAGCTAAGTATTTCTTTGCACCCTTGGAAAGATCATCTATTCTCATGGGTTTAATTAATACTTCCATAATTCTACCAGACTCCAAATTCCAGGACAACAGAGACTAGACTTCTCTTACTCACGGGAAAATCCCTGGTACCTTAGAATTCCTGACCCATGGAAATGTTTAATCAATAATTTTTTTGTTTGGGTTTTTTTTTTCAGTAGTGGGAATAGAAAAGCCTTCACATTGTGCTATGCTCTCAGCCATTTAAAAATGTTATTGATTGATTGATTGATTGATTGAGACAGGGTCTCATTAAATAGCTAAATTGTCCAGGATGGGCTAAAACTTGTGATTATCCTGATGTCTCAGCCTTCCAGAGTGCTGAGATTATAGGGGTGCCCCTGCTGTGCCTGGCTTCAATTGGATAAATGAATGGACAATGGAGGGTTGACAACTGACTTGCTAAGAATTCTTAGATACTCTTTCCTAAAATCCAGACCCATATATAGCCACCTTAGGGTTCTGTCATTGTTGTGAAGTGACAGTGAGAGTTTGGTAGATTGACTGAAGAGTTAGTTCAACAATTTGCTGAGCATGAAACGTCAGTTGGACTACCTTGTATTTCCCACTGGAGGCAGCTCTACTATCAAAGTGGGATATAAACCTTCCACATGGAAAATAGCAGCTTGATTTTCCTAATGACATGAGTTTGAGCTCCTTTGGGAGAGTCCCAGTGCAGCCAATGCTTGGAGTCCTCGCTAAATAGATACAGAAAGAGGTTAGATATGAAACAATTGGTAACTCACTTGGGGGTGAAAATATCACCACATTCAAACATATATTAGTGTTGAGTGCACAGGGAAGAGTTAAATTCAGGTCAGGTTTAGACATGGAAGATCACTGAACTCACAGCTGTGAAAATTCATGATCCTAGGAGGGGGCTTCCAGGTCTATCTGTTGGTTGCTTCCTTCTGCTGTGAATGCTTCAATGCACCTATGAAACCTGACTGTGAATGCCAAAGTAGAAGGCTGTCCTTACTTACTAAGGGTGTGGCCCACCAAGGATTTGTGCAGTCTGAATAATTAATCACAGTATTTCTAGTGGGAGGGATTAACAGAGAGACACACAGAGGCTGGATGACATCTACTGGCTGAATCCTCCTGTCCACCTGATTGTTTCAAACCTGCTTTGTACTGTTCGCCCTCTGGTGGGCATTAATTAACATGTGATTCAACAAATCTCCAGCACTTTGTGTCCACTTTCCTATCCATCTTATGCTTCTGCCCCAGAGTGATTTGATCTCAATTTTCCAGTCTTTCTCTTAACGGGCTCTCGATCAGTCAGCCAGGCTATTTTCCACTGCCATTAAGTCTGATTATATTTTAACCTTACATTATAGCCATTTCTTTTGTCTATAAGAAGTAGGTGACCGGATTCATCACCTGAAACTGCCCACTGGGAGAATCTTTCCTTCATCATTATCTTTCAAGCCTATTCTTAAGGGGAGATGTGGTGTAGCTTCTGGCCATTTGTGGCTTGCCCCATCCTGATTTGACTCTCTAATGAATGACGTTCACATCCTTTCTTCTTGTCAGTGGGTTGTAAAGAATCCTTGACAATGCCATAAGAGGGAGGGGATTTAGCTCAATGGCATAAGCACCTGCCTTGCAAGCACACAGTCGTGAGTTCGATCCCTGGTACCAATTAAAAAAAAAAAAAGGAAAGAAACTAAGGGAGAGGTTCTGCTTCTGAAATAATGAATTATATGGAAGCCTGAGTTACCTGGCGTTGCAAGTTGCTTGCAACCTCTGGCTTTGATCCTGCCTGACTCTAGATGGACTACTTCTGTCAGTGATGAATGGTGACTGGGCCTGTCTGAACCGTGCCTTCTTGGGCCTGACAAAGCTGAGCTCATGCTTATGGGTATTTTGGATGCATGATCACTTAGTCTATCAGTTAGGGCTCAGAAAAACAAATCTGACAGGGGACATAAATTCACAAATACACTCAGAAGTTCCCTGATTTATGATGTTCTAGTTTATGATTTTTTTTTTACTTTACGGTGGTGTGAAAGTAATACATATTTAGCAGCAGTGTTTCAAATTTTGATATGTGCTATGAAACCCTCTTGAGATGCTGGAGAGTGGCAATCAGCTACAGCTCCCAGTCAGCCATAGGTTTATGAAGGCAAACGACTGATGCCTGGTGCAGTACTATATGGTATAGTGTATTCAGTAAGTGAAGTGAGCTAGTCAATGCTTCATTATAAGATAGGCTGTTTTAGATCATTTAGCCTAGTTGCAGGCTAATGTGAGATAGGTTAGGCTAAACTGTGATGTTTGGCAGGTTACATGTATTGAATTCATTCTCAATTGCTGTGTTTTGAGCATATTATGGGTTTATCAGACATAGTTCCATCATAAGTCAAGAAGCATATATATATATATATATATATATATATATATATATATGGTGCACATACAATATATATATGCACACATATACACACATGGAGGAAATAAGTGGGTGGGAAAAAACAAGAGATTTTTAAGGAATTGGTTCGGGTAACTATGCAGGTTGGCACATCCATAATGTGCAGAGCAGGAGGACAGTGGGGAGACACTGGGAATGCTGATGTGGCAGTCTTGGGTTCAAAAGCAGACTAAAGGCAAAGCTTCTTCCTCCTCAAAAGATCTTGGTCTTTTTCCTTAGAGTTTCTCATGAGGCCCAGTTATACTGTGGAGGGTAATCTGCTTTTAGCAAAGTCTACTGATTTAAATGTTGATTGTATCTAAAAAATACCTTCAGGGCAACATCTAGATTGGTGTTGATCTAACATCTGGCACATACAATTAGCCATCACTCTTGGTGTCTCATGGGTAAGTTCCAGTTCTGCTTTGGCCCAGTAGCACATTAGAGTTCTTGAAACGTCAACAGCTCTGCAGTGAAGATAGCATTGCTTGACCAAATGAAGATAGCACTGCTTGACCGAGAAGACACAGTGACACTTATACATAGTCACATACATAGTGCTAGAATTTATCATAAACTACACATGACCTCTTTTCCCACCTGAGATTCTAAGTATCACAGGGTCTTGCAGATCAGGGAGGTGCCATGGAGTTCTCTCTTGTTCTGAGTCCCACTCAAATTTAAAAGTTTTTTAAGACACGCGGTATGTGGAATATTACATCAGCACCCAGAGAAGTATGCTTCCAAATGCTATGCTTCCTCCTGCCTACTGGGAAGTATGAGGTGTAATCACTTGTCTTTATCCTTGGAGGCCCCATTCCAGCAATGCCCTTTAAATTTTTTCTTGATTCTGTCACATCTTGAATTTTCTTAGGTTTATCACCCGCCCACAGGGGTGGATGTTAGCCATGTCTTGGTCATTCTGTAGGTTTATAATGTCATCAGTGTACTGGATCTACATGGTATATGTGAAATAGAAAGTACAAATCTTTTCCCACTATATTATGAGTAAGAACTAACATGACCTTAGTAGAAAACTCTATTGTCTTTTTCACATAAAGGTGAACTGAATCTGATCTTTTCTGTTAGAAATTGATGGCTCCATACCGCAGAACTGAGGCCATTTTATTCTGCTCCTGCAAAGATGTCTTATCTGCCATGCCACTAGCAGTTGGGTTTTTGATAGATTATTCTTATCCTCTGGAAGATCCATCTAATATCTACAGGGCTCAAACTGAATTAAAGTTAAAGAAACTGGGGCTCTGTATCTTTGCCTTCTTTATATCTTTGTTATTTTGTACCTTTTATTTTTTATTTTGATGAACATATATTAATTGTACATATCAGTGGGGTTCAGTGTGATATTTCCATACAAACTTGTCAACCTCTGTTAACGACAGCTCTACTTTTGTAAGGCTGAATTTTTAGCTTCCACATAGGAGGGAGACGACATGGCACTTGTCTTTCTGTGTCTGGCTGATTTCACTCAATATACTCTAATTCCATCTTTTTTGATGCAAATGATATAATTTTGTTCTTTTTGACTGGATGATACTTCATTGTGTATATTTTCCACATTGCCTTTATTCATTCATCTGTTGATGGACACTTAGACTGATTTCATTTCTTTTTTTAAAATTTTATTATGAAGAGGGTAAAATTAAACACAACAAAGCAGAACATAAGAAAGCAATGTAAGAGACATAGATTTCAAAGAAAGACAACCAGAGATCTTCACTACCTATCATATTGTCTCTTGTTTTCTTCCAAATAGTTGTCCATCTCTTCACATACAGTGAATTCATACAAAACAACATAGCATAAAACTGATCCAAACAGGATGATGAAGGCATTTTAGGTCTTCAAGTCCAGACAATAAGAAAGTCAACAATGGCTGTCATAGTGTCTCTCATTCTCTTCAAAACAGCTATCCTTCACATATGTTGAAATTAAACAAAACAAAACAGACTAAAATCACTTTGAACAAAGAATAATAGTATTGATGGATTTCACATCATGACACTAAGGAATCAGCACTGGGTACTGTAGTGTCTCTTTTTCTTCAAAGTGGTTGTTCATTTCATCATGCATTATAAAATAAGTTCTCATAAACTGTTTATAAGTTCTAGGCATGCATGAGTCTCTATATGTATATCTATCCTTTCTGTATTAGAGGGAAAAACAAAACAAATTCCTAGAAATATATGAAATGAAAAAGTCATATAAAACCACAATACAAGGTGATCTACCATGGTTACTATGATGTCTCTTGTTATCTTCAATAGAATTGTCTATATCATCAGGCATAGTATAATTGAACATAGCAGTACATAACAATATGAGTAAAAACAAAACATTGGAAACATAGGCCTTCAAAAGCAGGTAATAGTCAAACCAGAATGGATATCCTAATGAATCTTGTCATCTTCAGTGTAGTTGCCTATACTCTCAGACTTGATATTATCAGTCATAACAGATTCAAATAAAATCAGATGATACAAAATAGCAATCTAAAAAACCAGATTCAAACAAGATCAGTCATAATAAGACAGTGTAAGTTATACAGGGCTTCAGATTGTTAATAGGAAATTAAGGATGGTTACCATAATATATCCTGTTATTTTGGGGATAGCTGTAAGTGTCCTCAAATCTAGTACAAGGACAAACTGGAACAGAATATAATCCATTTAAATAGAGTGGTGAGAGTAATGTGGATTTTAAATCCTGGTACATTATTAACAATATTCTCTGCCTTCCTTTTTTAGACAGTTCCTCCCCTTTCACTCCCACAGGGTGCACTGCACATTTTGGGTCTCACCAACTCCCTCAGTTTTTAGATTGGGCGGGGGGCAACCTGCTATTTACCAAAGTGGTTCTAAACCTTCTCACTCCTGGGCTTGATCTCGAGTTGTATTCCTTTACCTACAAAAGCCTGAAGGTTTTTCTTTGTTATAGCTGTGTAGTGTTCTACTGCACAAAAGTATCATGTCTTTCCAACATATCTGCAGGTGCTGGATAAGTTGCCTCTATTTCTCTCTGGTTCCCTGTCACATAGAGCATTGTTTTCTCATATTTGATTTTAGTCCATAAACCCTCTTTTAGGTTAATTATATTTCTTATACAGAGCATCTTGATGAACCCTATCTCCTGCTCTATTCTGCCTGTGTTTCTTTTTGTTAGTGTATCAAGGCCATCTATGTTAGAGATTATAGCCAAAATTCTCTGCCTCATTTCTGCTATGCTATTTTTCTACCATTGGTTGTCTACTTTTCTCCTTCATTTCACTGTCTGCCCTGTTCACTGAAGACTCTCTGTCACTGTTTCTGAAATCCTAGTATTTTTTTTCTCTTTCTCTAAAATGTCCTTCAGTATTTTTCGTAGGGTTGGATTGGTGGTCATAAATTCCCTCAGTTCCTCTTTGTCATGGAAGCATCTTGTTTCTCCATTAATTTTAAGAAACAGTTTTGTAGGGTACATCAATCTGGGTTGGAGGTTATTTTCTTTCAGGGCTTGGAATACTTTGCTTCAAGCTCTTCTTGATTTGATGGTTTGTGTTGAGAAGTCAGTCATGATTTTTTGGTGGGGGGGGTACCAGGGATCAAACTCACAACCTCATGCTTGCCAGGTAGACACTTATGCAGCTGAGCTAAATCCCCAACACCTCTGTCATGATTTTGATAAATTTTCCTTTATATGTGATCTGTTTCTTTTATCTGACAGCTTTATATATTCTGTTCTTGTGATGAATTTCTGGGATCTTGCTTATTATATGTCTGGGTGTAGCTCTGTTTTGGTTGTAGGTGGCTGGAGTTCTGTATGCCTCATACATCTGAATATCATTTCCTTTTCCTATGCTTGGGAAGTTTTTCTTAATTATTTCTGTGAATAGTCTTTTATTTCCTTTGTGTTTACTCCTGCTTCTTCACTCACATTTTTCATTCTTAAGTTATAGATCCTCTTATTGTCTTCTAGCCTTTGTATTGTTACTGCCTGTTTCCTTGTTATTTTGAAAAGATCTTTCCTTTCACAATCACACGTTTCAAACCTATCTTTAGGTTTTGTTAATCTATCTCTAGTTTCTTTCAAGCAATTTTGCAAGCTTTTGATGGAGTTTTTAATTTCCTGGTAATCTCTTTGAATCTCTTTCATGTATTCTAGTTTTTTTTTATATTCTTCATTGAACATTTCTCTCCTTTTTTGTGTGTGTTCCTCCATTCTTCCATCTGTGTCTTCTTGAGAGGTTCTTAGCATTTCTTTTATTAATCTTCTTATATCTTGCTTTACTTGTATTAGTATTTCAGTTTTGAGTTTGTCTATGATGTCATGAAGATATCTCTTCATGTCAGCTGATGCCATGTCTAATATTGCACCCTCAATCTCTTTGGCATTTGGTTTGCTGTCCTCAATCTCTTCTGTATTTACCTCTCCTGGACCAATATTCCCTGGGTTGGGGGTTGGAGGCTTTTTGTTATTTCGTTCTCTTGTCATGTTTCTGGTTTCTTCCATATAGGTGTATGGTGGAGGTCCCAACCCCTTTCTTTGTTGGTTACAGTTTTTCTGAAGTGTGCTGGCTAGGGATTACTGCCCTTTCCAGTTTGCTGTTGCTCAATGAGGTGCAAGCAGGGGCAGTGTAGGTTGGCCTCTCCCCTCCAACCCAGTCAACCAGTGGGGGCCTTCACCATGTTAGTGTGTGCCACCAGGACAGAACTGGTTCAGGACAACTTCAGGGACAATTCCATCCCTGGCTATTGGGTCCTGGGCAGGGGAATGACCCAGCCCAAGCAGATCCCACCAATCTACTTTGGGCAGGGAGCAACCAACTGAAGCCACTGCCATTCCGTGTTCAGGCCCGTCCTGCCCCATTCCAATGTCATCTATTTGGTCACCCCTTTCCCATGGGAGGATCAAATTCCTAACACTCACCATGGTTTAGTGCAGGTCTCCATGCCAGCTCTGTTCTCTGTTGGGCTCACCGACCCCTGACTTCAGTGTGACTGCAACTCCAGCAGTGAGAGCACTGTGACCATGAGTCTGAGCAGCTCCAGTGAGAGTGCCATGGCCACAAATCTGAGCAGCTCCAAAGGTAGCATCACAACCATGAATTTGACTGGCTCCTTTCCCTTTAGTTTTTTCCTGGGTTGAGAGAATCCATCTCCCTTCATCTGGTCTTCTCCAGGATGTTTTATTCCAGCATCTGAGCTGTTTCTCTCAGGGAGGCTCTGTATTTTGCTGCTTACTGATTCACCACCTTTAGCTCCCTCCTGATTTCATTTCTTACCTATTGTGAATAGTGTTGCAATAAACATGGACATGCAAGTATCCCTTTAGTGTGCTGACTTGAAAAAAAAAAAAAAAATATATATATATATATATATATATACCCATCCATCCAGAAGTTGGAGAGCTGGATTGTATAGTAGATCTAGTTTTAATTTTCAGGGGAACCCCCATAATGTTCTCCATAATGGCTATATTAATTTACATTCTTACCACAAGAATGGGATAATTCCTTTTTCTCCACAAACTTGAAGTTTTGGGGAACTCCAAGTACCTTTTTGTGTTTCGAGGAAGTCATTGTTGTTGTGGTTGTGGTTTAAATAGCCATTCTAACTGAGATGAGATGGCATCTCATTGAGTGTTTTTAATAGCTGTTTTTATAAGTTGGCATTATCTGCTGCAAACCTATCCAGAGTGTAACATCTGTATGATAAGAAAATGAATAAAGTCTCCTGTAACCAGTCTTATATCCCAGCCTTCTTGAGATAGCACCCTTGGAACTAATTCCCATCATGTGCATTCTCTTGGCTTGTGGTAATGTATGCTAGCTAGGGGTTGTAGATCCTTTGAGGTCCTGTCCTTGCTATTTGGCCTTTGCACAATCCTGGCTGTGTTTTTCTGGGATATAAGCCTAGTTAGATCATGTGATGCTCTGAGTGGAAGAAACAGAAGAAGAATACCAGGAAGTTCACTTCTATAGACTCATAAAGTTCAGAGAATCTGGAAATGAAAAGATTCTTATGTCTATTGATACAGATTTCTCCATCCAATAGATCAACTAGAATCAATCAGATACTGAGATAGCTGGGTGTGATGGTAATGCCTATAATTCCAGTACTCTGGACAGGACAGTACTCTGAGACAGGAGGATAACAAGTGAGATCTTGCCTCAAAAAATGATTGATAGATAGGTAGTAAATAGATGATAGAAAGATCAATATTTAGAGTGGGGGTGCTGAGGATGTAGCTCAGTGTAAAGGGTTCTAGGTTCAAGCCCTAGTTCCACAAAAAAGAAAAGAAAAGAAAAGAAAAGAAAAACAGAGACAAACAACTTCAAGAAGGAAAGGTTTACTTTGGCTCATAGTTACACAAGTTTCAATGATCATTGTTGTGTTTATATTGGGCCTTGTGAGATAAAACATCATAGTGAGGAACACCAGGCAGGGCAGAGCTGCTCACCTCATGGCAGCATGAATTCAGACAGTCTAAAGCAGAGAGAGAAGAAGGTCCCAACAAGGTATACCCTCCAAGGGCATGCCCCTAGCACTCTGTCTCCTCCAACTAGGCCTCTACCCTGATAGGGTCCACCACTTCCCAGTAATGCTATGAGTGGCAACCAGGCTTTTAGAACATAGCCTTTTGGAAATATTTTAGACCCAAATCATATCAAGGGTGGTGTTGGGAATTTAATTTATTTTTTCAAATTTCTAACTGTAAAAATGAATAAATAATAATTGATCTATTTTTTTATTTTAAAATGAAAATGATGATACAGAATTTCTAAACAAAATAATAAGAGATTAACAATGGTTAATATATTGAGTATAGCTATCTTCAAAGTAGTTGCTCAGATTACAAGATACAGGTATGAAGAAATGATCAAACAATGAAAGCACAAACCATTCATTTTGATGAACTAATAAAGATTAGTAGTATAATTATCTATTTTGTATGTAATACATACAAAATTATCTATTTTGTATATATTATATATATACAAAATTATCTATTTTTTGTATATATATTATATATTTTTCTTTTCTGCTTTCCCCCATCCCAGTTGTTCTTTCCTTCTGAGTAGGGTCTTCCCTTTTTACTTTCACAATATCTATTGTACATTTTGGATCTTTATTTACTCTTTCAATTTCTTACACTAGGAAGACAATATGACATTTACAATGTGAGTCTTACTTATTTCACTTATGAGTATGGTCTCTAGTTGCATCCATTTACTTATAAAAGCCTTGGGTTTATCTTTCTTTATAGATAAGTAGTACTCCATTGCATAAAAATACCACATGTTTTTTATCCACTCCTCAGTTGGTGGGCATTTGTGTTGTTTCTAAGACTTAGCTATTACAAATTGTATTGCTATAAACATGTATGCACATATATTGCTGTGGTATGATGTTTTTAATTCTTTTGGGAAAATATTCAGAAGTGGAATAGCTGGGTCAAATGGAACCTCCAATCCTAGCTTTGAGAGGAATCTCCACACTGATTTCCACAGTGACTGTACACTCCCACCAACAGTGGAGATGAGTTCCTTTCCCCCCACAATTCCACCAGCATTTGTTATTGGTTGATTTCTTGATGACAGCTGTTCTTTCTGGAGTGAAATGGAATATCAGTGTTGTTTGAATTTACATTTCTTAAGTGGCATGCCAAAAAGTAAAATTAGACACATGTCTATCACCATGCATTAAACTAAAGTAAAAATGGATCAAAGATCTAAATATTAAAACAGAAATACTAAATCTACTGGAAGACAGGGTAGGAAAAAATCTTGAAGACATAGGAGTAGGCAGTGTTCATGAACAAAACCCAAACTGCATGAGAAGTACTTCAAAAAATCAACAACAACAAAGGGATCTCATCTTATTAAAACTTTTTTGCACATCGAAAGAAATCATCAACAGAGTGAAAAGACAACCCACAGATTGGGAAAAAAATGTAGCCAACTGTCGCTCAAAGGACTTCTACCTAGGACATATAAAGAATTGAAAAAATCAGGCCCCCAAATTCAAAAACTCAGTCCAAAAATGGGCATCTGAGTTGCATACACACATCTCAGATAAAGAAATACAAATGGAAAATAAATTTAGGAATTTAACATTTTTGACTCCCAGATATGCCAATTAAAATCTGAGCCTGTTCTCTAGCTTGCTTTGATCTGCTACTAAGGAGATGAGTTTCTTAGCTATCAAGGAAGTGCTTTGGCTTTCACTCTTCATTTTTAATCACTCTCAATCTTTTTTTTTATTTTCTAAAAAGCACCAATCACAGTAGACATCCAATCATACTATTGTTATACTAGGTGTCTCCTCCATAATTTTCAAATTCTGCTCTACTGCATATGTTAGTGTTTTTCCTTCTTTGGTGAAACGTTCCATTTTATCATCAGTGAAAATTTAAACAATTGAACCATCACCTTGTGCCACAGATTACCTGTTCTACCTATTGCTAGATGAGGACCCATTGCTAACTCAGTGATAAAACACTCAGCTCTCCAACTCTTATCTTAACCCCCACTTTCTCAGACCACTCTTGCTACTAATGGTCACAGTCCAAGTTCCCCTGAAATGGACTCTGAGGCTGAATTCAAGGTACAAAATGTTTATTAGGTAGTGTCCTTGGCTTATGACTTGTGGATAGAGCTACCCATTTCTCACACTTTTGCTGGGACAATTTTAGTTTTAGCATGGAAAATCCATCATCCTGGGAAAGGGAGTTGTTAGTAATGCAGTCTAGAAGAGAAACCAAACAGCACTACAGGCCTGATAGATAACCTCAGCTGACCCACAGAGAACTCTGGAATAAATTGCCTCACTACACATGCCCATTTTCTGGCTGAAATTACTGAGCCCTTTACATCAGTTTCTTCAGTCACTGGTTGTACACTGTTCAAGAAAGTGCATGGTCTTGGATTAGCAGTTCTGCAATGAAAGGATCTCTGAATAGGTTGGAGTTGAGGTAACAAGTCTTTCCATGAAGTGTTATCAGGGTGGTGAACCTTGTGCTCAATACAGATCCATATAGACATATTTTCATATCTGCATAAACCATCTGTGGAAGGATGCATAAGAAACTGGTAACAGTGGCTGCTTCCAAAAAGAAGAAATAGATGACCATAACAGAGTGAAAGCAAGGATTAATCTAATGATATGCTTCTTTGTAAATTTTGACTTTTTAAATGCATATGTATTGTGGAAATATGAATTTAAATTGCAAAATCCATTCTCAACAAATGAATAAGCATGGAAATAACTTATAAGTTGGACATAGCTCAGTGATATAGCACTTTATTAGTGCCATGGACCACAGAAAAATGAAGGAGAAGAAAGAGAAAGAGGAGGTAGAGGAAAAGAAAAAGGAAAAGAAGAGAAGAATAGAAAGAGTTTTGAACTATAAGGTATAAAGCATTTTTTAAAATACAAGTACTTACTGAGCATCAGTCCCTGGGTTCAAAAGTATATAAAGGAAAAACACCCTTTAGATCATGGATCTAAAAACCTACTATATACCTTATTAACAAAATAGGTAAAATTGTTTAAATTCTTCTACCAAATTCAGTCTCTTATTTTTCATCCTAAATAAATATGGCCATTTGGGTAGCATGCAAAGAACAGAAATATTAATAAACTGATTTTTATAGAACTGCCACCTTTTTAATACAAGATCTGAATAGTATATTCATCAACCCAGGGTTTTGCACTATTTGTATTTTTGTAGCTTTAACCTCACCTTTTCACTTAAATATCTATACTTCTATTTCTTCCTTTTGCCCAAACCAAATTATTATATAAATTTTTACATAGTCCTTAATCCTTTTGAAAATGAATTTTGGTATATGTGAATGTGATATAAATGCTGAAATACCATATATATGTTCCCCCCCAAAATTCATGTAAAATAATAAATAAAAATCTATCTAAATATAATGAGTCAAGGTTGCAGATATTAAAAATTAATGAACCATGTAACCAGAAAACTAATAGAAAAATAGTATTACTAACAAAAAATGTTAGTATAATAAGCTTTCTTCTAGTGTTTTATCGTTGCTAATTATTTCCTTACTTATAATTTCCTGGTGTGGTGTTTCCTCCTTGAAGATGTAGGTATTAGAGGACTTTGCCTCTAAAAGATTCCGTTTTCACCAAATTTAAATATATGATCAGGTCTATGGTTTACCCCATTAACCCATTGTTTCAGGTAAGTGGAAATGTATTCTTGGTTTCTGTTTGGGGCAGTGTCTTCTAACCCCATGGGAGCTTGACAGTTGAGAACACTGAAGTCTCCTGAAGATAATAAATCAACTTTTCTTTCTTTCATAAAGACTACATTTCTGTAGATTTTCAAGATTTCATATATTTCTAAATCTTTCTTATTAATTCCAAGAATTCTTGCCCTGATTACTTTTAAAACTATTATACTGAACCTGCACAATTTCCAAATTATATCAGTGTGCCAACATCATTTACCAACTATGTATGTAACCTGCATAAGACTATTCTCAACAGTATTGTTGTGAATTAGCCTTTTATTTCATACAATTGCACAGTGAGAGATTTGAGATACTATTAGACATTGTATTAGTTAATGTCTGATTCACTGTTAGGCATTAACTGATGTTTTCATACTACTAGTTATGAAGCTTTTCATAACCATGAAACATGATGTTATGAAACAAACCTTCTCAAAATAAGGTGTTTCCCCCTCCCAAAAAAAGCAAATCTGCTCCTGCCTTCTGATTTACAAAAGACTGAAGACAAATCCAAAGGTAGTGCAGACTCCAAACTCTGAAAGGATGTAGTTAGAATTCTGGTTCTATATTATGGTTCTTCTTAAGCTTCTCTTTGAGTATAGATTTCATTCTGTCTAAATACAGACAGATTTTCTTTGTGTGAAAGGAAAATGGACCCTGACAACCCACCTTGAGTCAGGAACCTAATACTTGGAACAATCTCCATGGACAGGGGTGTGACGTACGATTGGCCAGGGCTGGGCCACATGTTTATGTCTACAGACAAGGGCAGGCAGGGGACTGAGACTGACAGTCATTCCAGAGCCCTACGGGAGAGGCTGTGGCGTGGAGGTAAATTAGGTAGCACCACCACTGACTTACCAATTATGTGCATATTGATACCTGTACAAGAGAAGTTCTGTTAGAGAATGTGCTGAAATTAGAAATTCAAAGACCTTTAGAAAACTCCCAAAAAAAGACAAAACAAACAAAAACAAAAACAGAACAAAACAAAACATAAAAATGGAAGAAAGTTACACGACTCTACTCAACGTTGACATAAAAATGTTAAAAATGCTAATTACAGATACTGAGAAAATATGTGCCAGAAGAAAAGGTTTAAGTCAAGGAAAATAATACAAGAATTAAACAAAAGATGTACACTTAAAGAACTAAAAAGAAGACAAGTTTTAAAAAGGCAAAAACAGTGCTCAGGGATTTAGCACAGTAGCACAGAGCCTGCCTGACAAATGTGAGGTCCTGAGTTTGATTCTTGGTTAAAACACACACACACACACACACACACACACAGTGATAAGACAATGAATAAAATGTCTCTTATTAAGAATAAATGAGTGGCATCCAAGATGGCCGACTGAGTGGTAGCATGATAGAGAGCCTCTCTGAAAAGAAAACAACTCATATGCTAGAATCTAACAACAGTGAGAAAGCCAGACAAAAGGAGAGGAATTCTCACAACCCAGGAAGAAATTGAGGAAAAAGAAAAAAAAAAGAAGAAGAAGAAGCATGGATGGAGGGCTGGAGCTGGGCAAGCTCCAGTTGCTGTACCAGGTGTGTCTTAGAGTCAGGTGACTCACAATTGAGCTGAGGGCATGGCCCTGCCAAGAGCAGGGGTTGGTTAGCTGGAGACCCTCGGCTGGAGGAGGCACTGCGGCAGGGAGTAGAAATGATGAGTCGAGCTGTGCGAACTTTGTTGAGTGACGGGAACTGCACTCCCCAGAGCGGGATGACCAGCTAGATGACATTTTGGAGTTGGGCAGGGCCAGCTTGAATCAAAACCCAAGGCGGTGTAGGTCAACAGCTCCTGGTCCAAAGCAGATTGGTGGGATCTGCTTGGGCTGGCCCAGGCCCCTGGTTGTAACCCAATAGCCAAGGACGAGGTATTGGGTTACCACTGGGTGTCTGACATGGGGGGAGGGGCCAGCTCACAGTGTGCACCTCACAGATCGGCACTTCCTTAGCCAGTGTGCTGCAGAAAAACTATGGGCATTGCGAGGGGCCCAGAGACCTCCACCACCCACCGGTCTGAAGGGGGCCGGAAACATGACAAGACAGAGAAACAGCAAAAGGTCTCCAACCGCTGAACCAGGGAAAGTGAGTCCAGTAGAGGTAAATGCAGAGGAGGTTGAGGGCAGCAAACACGTGATATCAGACAAAGGCCTCATTGGAAAAAAAGAAATACTTCTGTGACTTCATCAACAAATTTAAATCTGAAATTCTAACTCAGGTGAAGCAAGAATTTTATTAATAAGAAGATTAATAAAAGAAATCCTGGGTAATCCTCAAGTAGACACAAATGAAAGAATGGAGGAACCCAGAGAAAAGAGAGAAGCCTTTGATGACGAATATAAACAAAATCTAGAATACATGAAACAGATCCAAAGAGAATATCAGGAAATTAAAAACTCCATTGAAACCTGGCAAAACCTTTTAACAGAAACTAAAGACAAACTTTCAAAACTTGAAGATAGATTTGCAATGCATGATTGCAAAAGGAAGGATCTCTTAAAAATAACAAGGAACCAGGAAGCAATGATACAAAGGCTAGAAGACAAGAGGATTTATAAACTAAGAATAAAAAGTGTGAATGAAGATGCAGTGACAAATAAAAATGAAATAAAAAGTCTATTCACAGAAATAATTAAGGAAAACTTCCCAAACATAGATAATGGAAGTGAAGTTCAGATAAATGAGACATACAGAACTCCAGCCAGCTACAACTAAAACAGATCTACACCCAGACATATAATAATCAGGATCCCAGAAATCCATCACAAGAAAAGAATATTAAAATCTGTCAGAGAAAAGAAACAGATCACCTATAAAGGAAAACTCATCAGAATTACAGAGGACTTCTCGATGCAAACCATCAAATCAAGAAGAGCTTTCTTGGAGTGAAATATTCTAAGCCCTGAAAGAAAATAACCTCCAACTCAAATTGATGTACCCTGCAAAACTGTCTCTCAAAATTAATGGAGAGACAAGATATTTCCACGACAAAGAGGAACTGGGGGAGTTCATGACCACCAATCCAACTCAGCAAAGAATATTGAAGGGCATTCTAGAGAGAGAGAAGAAAATCACTAGGATTCCAGGAACAATGGCAGAAAGGCCTCAGTGAAAGGGGCAGACAGTGGAATGAAGGAGAAAAGTAAACAAACAACAATGACAGAAAAATAGCATAGCAGAGATTGCACAGAGAAGAGTGGTTATACTGCTGTTTTATCTTGACTGATTTTATTTGAATCAGTATGCTTGAGAGTATCGTCTTAGAGTAGAGGCAACTACTCTGAAGACAAGATTCAATAGGATATTCATTCTGCTTTGATTATTAACTGCCTTTGAAATCCTATAATGTCTCCAACGTTTAGTTTTTATTAACAGTGTAATGCAGTGCTAAGTTCAATTATACTATGTTTGATGATATAGACAATGTTTTTGAAAATAACAAGAGACATCATAGTAACTACTATAGATCACCTAGTATTGTGGTTTTATATGTCCTTTTCATTTCGTGTTTCTCTAGGAATTTGTATTGTTGACTTGTTTTGATTTGTTTCTCCCTCTAATACAGAAAGGCTAGGTATATATTGTAGAGACTTATACATGTGTAGAACTTCTAAGTAGTTTACGAGAATAGATTATAGTTATTGTAAAGAAAAAAAGAGGAAAAGAAAATATTCTAAAAGATATAACTGCGTGTATGTTTACGTGTGTAGGATTGATAACCATATTACTAAGTTTTTGTTGGATAGATGAACAGAACTGGTTGCAGTCTCACCGTTTAAATGTCCGCTTTGTAGGTTTTACTTTTGTAACTTGAACAACTACTTCTAAGAGGAAAATATGAAATTATCAACTAGTGATTTCTTACTGGTTACTATCTTTATTTTTTTTGTTTTGTTTTTGCAACTTTGTATTAGTTCTACCCTCTTTCTGTTTTAATTTTTTTTTCTTTAAATAAAAAAAATTAAAAAAAAAATTCTTTTCCATAACACTTTCCTAGGTTATTTTATCTCTGCTTCCCCTATAGTTTTGTCCCCATTTAAAAATTTAATATTGCTTAAAAAAAGAATAAATGATCAGAAGAAAATGAATCTAAGGAAAATTAGTAGTAACTTCAGCACCAAGTATGAACACATTAAAAAAGTTTATGAGTGATAATAGGTACATCAAGGATTTGTTTTATAGTAAAGATTTTATTTCATGTTGGAACTATAGTGATGTCTTAAGTAGGAAAAATGCCTGAAGAATATGTTGAACGGCATTGAACAATTAAAGATTAACAGTTAGAAGCAGTTAAAGTTGTTACTAAAAATAACAGTCATTTGTCTGCTTGATGAGTCAGAATCATGTCGACGAGAAATGATAATTTTTGCCAATCTACCTTAGGCAAAAGTAATATCCCTTAAAATGCCAACATTCACAACAGCTACTTTTCTTTTTTCTTTCTTTCTTTCTTTCTTTCTTTCTTTCTTTCTTTCTTTCTTTCTTTCTTTCTTTCTTCTTTTTTTCTTTCTTTCTTTCTTTCACAAAGTCGTTCATGGTTAGAAAGGGGAACAACTCAAAGTAAGTTCAGTTCTGCTTTCTGGGTAAGAAGAGGTACATAGAAAATCATAGTAGGTTGTGAAATTTAGGAACAGAGAAGAAAAGAGTCTTTCAGAGTATTCCTATAAAAGGAACACATTGATTGCTGATATGACCTACCGGTAGGGTAGATAAATGTTAATTGAAGTGAGTTAATTGATTCTATTGTGTGATAAGATCACTAGTTAGAGATGCCAAACAATTAATTAACTGCCACAAGTGCTATAAAACAAGGGGATTTAAAGGACAGAATTATACTTGACATCCTGTAAATGGCTTTGAAAATACCTTTAGAAAGCATCACTTACATGTAAAGACCCTAGAGCTTTGAATTTAGGGCAGAACATATTTCTAAGCTACCAGTGACAGAGGTTATACAATTTTCATATCCATGAAGAACTATAACAAAGCAGAAAAAGAGCAAAAATGTACAGGTTTATCAGTTTGTTAGGTTTATTCTTAAAAACTGTAGAAGGAGACAGGGAAAGAGTTGCCTCTTTGATAATATCCTAATATTTTAAAATTATAATGTCAATCCCATTTGTGAATATTAAAATATATATGAGGTTTTAATAAAATGCTAGGAAGAATCCTAAAATTTACATCATAAAAACAGAAAAATCAATGTGAAACATGTCTCTATGTTTATTCTCTGGAAGTTTTAAAAAGCATGAATTGGATCCATAAATTGAGAGAGGTTTGTTTAACCAGGTTGGGCAATTGGCATAGAATATAGAAGTAAAAGTATAGGACAAATACCCAGCTCTGTGGCTTAGGGGTCTCAAACAAGTTTATCTTTCTGATTAACTTGTGCCTTCCTTCGTGACATGGAGGTTTATCCAAAAAAGGAAATTTTTAAAATTATCTACTCTATGTGATTACAGTTTATAAAAATACATAAGATATGGGCCCTGGCTCACTAGAAGCTTATATTCCCTGGTAGTTGCTGATATTATCGATATTTCACAATTTTTGGGAAGATGACTAGAAAAATAACATGCTTGCTAAATTGTAAGATTTTATGCAATCAGTATTAAGTACATTTACGGTATAAAGTGAGTCATAGTTTGCTAATGGGAAGACCCATAGATATTAAAGACATTCAATAAGGAGATATCAGATAAGCTTTATTGGCTCAATGAGATTTTATAATCCAGTTCCTACAAATTCCTTCCTTTGCAATGCAATACATTATTGATTTGTTAATTTATAACTCTTCTAATTCTGTCCAAACAGGGATTGCTTTAAGACTTTTCCAGTCCTACTCCATTAACCAGAATGGACATTTATGTCATTATAGCAAACAACAATATATCATTTTGTGTAATATAAAAATTAATGTGATATTTTCCTTAGACTCAATACTGGAGCCCTAGGAATCTGCAAAAGATGAGGTAGATATTTTATTTTATTCCTCGTTCTCTTCTGCTTTAACATTGCTGGAGAGCCAAGAGTCATTCATTCAACATTTGCTGACATCTATAGTAGTTTGATTCTTCATAGAGGTAGTGTTGACTTACAAGGTTTACACGGGCAGTGTTTTACCAATCATTCTTGGGCAGGAACATTCAGATCCTGAGGATGTTGACTCCCACTCTCTTGCCTATTGTATCCTTCTTGGGGTGTCCTTAAGTCAATTCTACCAGCAGATAAGCTTACAGATGGTCACCTGGAAGCCTCACATTTGATTTTGAAATTGGGAGCCTTACATTTGACTGAACACACAAAGGTGTGTTCCCACACAGATATACTGCATTTCCTTGATCTAAGATATCTTGGTTTTCCCTCTGTTTCTATAAAATTATGCAAGTGTAATTTAACATAAGATTACACACACACACAGACGCACAAGAACTGATTTACATAGAACATGAGGAGTGTTTTAAAAGGAAAATTTAATCATGCCTGAGTAAAGAGAACCATCCCTAGCTAGCTAATTACAGTGGTAAGGAATCATTTTAAAGTTTGCCTAAAGTTTTTGTCTATGAGAGAAATGTTCACATATAATATAATATATTATATATATATATATATATATATATATATATATATATATATATTAATGGATACAAATAAACTTGAAACCAAGAATGAACATTTGGGGAACCAGCAGAAAAATCTGTAAGTTATTTTAAATGTTGTTCAAGTAGTAAATAATGATGACTTGATTAATATCCTCAAGAAAGAAAACCAAATATGATTAACTGAGGACCATGTATAAAGATATTGATTGAGCTGGGAGTGGTGACTCACACCTATAATCCCAGCACTCGGGAGGCTGAGGCAGAAGGATCGTTGCATGTTCAAGACCAGCCTGGGTTACAAAGTGAGCTCAAGACCAGCCTGAACTGCATAGCAAGACCCTGTCTCAAAAAGACAAAAAAAAAAAAAAAAAGATATTGATTTAACAGAAAAACCTATATTAAATTTACAAATCACATGTAGAGTACTGTGTACTTTGTGGATGATTTAAGGAATTTTTTAATGGTAATTTTTTAGTGGTAATTTTGACTTTCAGAGATTTTCAAGTTACTAAACTTTTCAACCCAAAACACAGGCAGCTTTATTATATATTAAAATAAACTATCCCCTGGTTTCATTTTGCAAAGATGTGCCTTTTATTACAATAAGAAATATTAGGAAAAAAAGAAAAGAAATATTAGATAAGTATAAGATACTACAAATATAAGAAGAATAATAAAAGAAGAGAACACATGTTTATAGTAAAGGGATAAATTAATCTTACAGTAAATAATAAAAGAAAACTCAATACATCTTCAATAAATTATCTCCAAAGAAATTCTAAGAAAATTAGGTCCATAAAGCCAGGATGCTTATCCTTATGAACACATAAAAAATTAGTTCTATGGCACTAAGTCCCTAATATACATATCAGAGGCCAAATATACTTCAATAATATATTTTTGTTTATAGCCTCTAACTGCAAAAGAAGAGTGTTTACTATCATTCAAAATTTTAATGCTTATAGATAAAAGATCATTCACACAGAAACAAAAACTTGGCTTTTTCCCTTTAGTTCTGTTTTAAAGAAGGTGGCTGGGAGAGTTTTAATTGCCTCCTGGAAAGTAATATCAATTCTTTATACAACCATGAGAACTTCTTGTATTTTATAGATGATAAAACTGAGTTAGTATGGGAAAGTGCAAAGGGCTTACTGGATGGCTTTGGTAAATTTTTCACTTGGGTAACTGAACCTCTAATTTCATTTTCTTTATCTATAAAATGGTTTATGATGCTTTGCAAGTTTCTTATGAGGATTGGATATAGTGTATTTAAAGGGTCGTTGGTATGTTGACTGTATTCCTAATAGGTGGGGACTACAATTAGCACAATTACTGCTGACCTACACTTTATGTTTTCCTAATGACAAAATGTGTAAATTCATCTTTTCCTCACAACCTTAACTACCTCTAACTTGGGAAGTTTCAAAAACAATGATAGATTATTATTTATGATAAGAATCATCTTGCTTATTCTCTGGCTTGGAAAAGTTCAATAGTTAAAAATTGTAGAACAACGAGGTAGTACATGGAGGAAAATTCTTTTTCTTTTCAGGTTTATTTAATTTTCAGGAAATACAGGTTCAGACAATAAAAATTATACAATTAGACTATGACAAAGAGAAAGAAATGGGCACTGTTTGAAATTTACAATCATGAAAGAATACTTACTTTGTAGATTATCATCCAAAACTTGATAATTTGCTGCTTATAGATTACAGATCAGTGAGATGGAACCTACAAACTTTTCTTTGTAATCCTGTTTTAAAGAAACTGGCTAGGAGAAATCTAATTGCTTCTTGAAAAGTGATGTCAATGTTAATAATCCTAAATCTAGCCACTTTGACTATAGCTGTTGATGAGAGCTGGCAAGGTTTTCTTTTTCAAAAGAGAAGTATTTGAACAAATTGAAATGTAAGGTGAAACACTCCTTAAGACCGTGACTTTATCTTTCTAATTGTGTAGGACTTTCTCAGGGGAATATTATTTTGAAGTACTTCTCAAAAAGAGTTGGGTGGGACCACAGGTTCTAAAATCATTTGAGAAATAAATAACAATTTCTTGACTAAAATGTTAATCCCTTGTTTAATCTGAAAGTAAATGGCATGTCCAGCACTTCACGACATAAAAAATCTATTTGATCTAGATCTCTTACCAGTTTAATCCTTCATTCACAGCCAATCTTTCTGTCCTATTTAATAGAGTTATAATGCAAGTAGGAGTCACAAGGGCATGTGAAGAATACCTGTTGAGCCCTCCCATAGTCACAGGACACTTATGCACCAGGTTTTGGGAATTAGCCCTCCCAAGCTGTATTTAGATTCGCCTTTGGACCTGAGTTCCTTGTAATCACCCGGGAGGGATCATATTCTTTAAAAAAGAATATAGATGTGTGTATATGCAGACTTTGACCAGCTAGCTGGTCTTCCAGCTCTGCACTAGGTTTGCAAATCTTTTCTGCATTCCCACTGATGAAGAAACATGCAAATGAAAGTGTGTTACTATGTGGTGTAGTTTGAATGATTTATCACCTGAATGATGATGATCTTAAGTCCTTAGGAAAGAAAATTTATATTTGGAGTGCATGCCTAACACACAACAGGTAATAGGTTAAGAAATTTACATATTTCCTCTCATGGAGATTCTCATTATTCCTACCTGGGCTTCAATTTCCTCACCTTTTTAAAAAGATATCGGGATAATACCCCCAAAGACTGTATGTCTTGTGAGTTATTTTAAGTAAAATTCCTCATAAACTAATGTAAAATAATTATTATGAAGATTAAATGGGATTTAGAGAAAGCAAGATAACCCGTTTATTGAACACTTATCCATGAAGCAAGCACTAGGGATATTTCTTTCACATGTTTTATCTCATTCTTAGCTTCACTTTAAAAATAAGGAAAATGCTTCATGTGGTGGCACACACCTGTAATCCTAGCACTGTGGGAGGCTGAGGCAGGAGGACTGCAAGTTCAAATCACAGCCTGAGAAAGTGATTTAATGATATCCTGTCTCAAGATAAAAAAAATTTAAAAGGCTGGGGATATAACTCAATCCAAAGGCCCTGGATTCAATCTCTGGAACATATACACATACATACATACATACATACATACATACATACATGCAGATGTACATACATATGAAAGAAGCTAAGCAAAGTACATGAACTATTTTTCACCAGTGGAGGAACTTCCACCAAGGATCCAGAAGACAAATATTGAATGTGTCAGGCAATCTGTTGCAAAGAAGTTTTTGACATAAGCTTTCAGAAATTGTTTGAAGGTGGGCAAGGTAATGGCTGTAGGGAAGAAAAAGTCAATTGTATTGTTCTGGCGATAATAGATTTAAGATAGTAGATATTAGATATCCAAGGGGTGATGCTCAGTAGGAGTTAGCGATAACCATCTGAAATGTAAAGGAGTCTAGAGTGGAGGAAAGAGAAACATCATGCATCATCAACAAATGATACAATGAGATTTTCTAAGAAGAAAACATCGAAGGTAGACACAGTTGAGGATAGAGTCCTGAAGCTCTCCTCATTTAAGTCTGAGAAGAGAAATGTCAAGAAAAGACCCACAGAAGTGACCAATGAGATATGAGAAAACTGCAGCAATCCGGAGTGGAGGAAGCCTGGAGAGAGATATTTCAGGGAGGAGAAATCATTAGTAATGCTGTTAAGTACAAAGAAGTGACCACTTAAGTGTGTGTCAAACTCTGCATACGAGGGATATGCCAGTGAACAGGCATGGAAAGTTCTACCATCATGGAATTGGAGCTCTGGTAGAAGGAAAAAGACAAACAATGAAATGGTAGTAAACAGGATACAGGATAGTTGCAGTTAGTTATAAGCACTTTACAGAGAAGTAAAGCAGGGAAGGAGATTTCTGTGCAGGGAGGTACTGCGATTGCAAATACAGAGGTCAGTGATATTCGAAGACGTAAATGAGAAGAAAGAGTGAGCCATGCAGGTGTTTGTAGAGCACCTGAAGAGGGAAAAAATGTGCACTAGTACCTGGAAAGCTTAAAGACCCTCCCTACACACCACTTTCATTCCCTAAAGCAGAGTAATTCTGGAGAGTAGCTGAATGAAGCCCTAGGTAGGGGAGATGCGTTTTTGTTTTGAAGCCACAAGTGGGCCTTTGAGATGGGAGATACCAGCTGGTATCATGCTAATAGGTTCATACAGGCTGATGTTGATAATAGACTGGAGTGATGTTCATAAGGACCAGGAGTGGAGAAAAGGACTGATGCAGGGAATTTGGTTAGGAGACAACTACAGTAATTTAAGTGAAAAAATAGTGGTGCTTGGACCAGGCAATAGCAAACACAGTAAGTACACAGGCTCTGCATATCTCAAAAAGCCAGATAGGAGTTTAGAGATCAGGAAGAATATGTGATTGAATGTATAAATTTATGTGTGGGCACAATCCATTTGATATTTAAGTCCATGAACCTAGATGAGATCACCAACTGAGGATGGAGAAATTTTGTCTATGGACCCCGGACTTTGCAGACTTGGAGAAGAACCTGCAAAATGTAGGAAATAAGTGTAGTTGGCCTCGAGAATTTGATCTGTATAGTAAATGTTGAAAGATTAAGACGAGGAAAGAGAGGGCCCAGGTGTAGTTTGCTTAGTGTGTGTGAGGCCCCAGGTTCAATCCCCAGAACTGGAAAAAAAATCACACTGCATTAGTGTGATTGTCTTCAGAGACTATGATAATATTTCAGAAGAGGGGTCTGATGGGAATGAATTCAACAGAACGGGGGAAGAAATGGACAGAGAATATAGCAACTTTTGAGAAAACACAGAAGCTGGGCAATATCCAGGAAGAAAGTGAGCTTTAAACTACTTTTTTAAAAAGGGAGAGAGATCAGTATATGTTATATGGTGAAGGAAAAGATCAAGTACAGAATAAAACTGATGATGTGGTGGTGAGAAATGGCTGGAGTGATGTCTTCGAAACAGAGTGAAGTCTGACTTCACTGGGCAGCAGGACAGCGAGAAATGGGACACGTGGGGATCCTTGGAGAAGCAAAATCTTTGGAAATGTCAGAGAAAAATAGGACTTAGGCATAGTTGACAAACTGGCCTTAGCGAATTTTGTGGAAAGCGGCAAACACAGCTACAAACAGGAAGGTTAGTGGGGCTGTGAGGTGGGATGGTTAGTTCTCTTTGCCATGAGTCAATCTTCTCAAGTCTGAGGTAAGATTATCATCTAAAAGTTAGTGGGGAATGTTTCAGATTTGATGAAAGAAAAGGAAGGATGAGGAGAAAGTCAAGAGTTGGGAAATGACTTTGCTAGGGAATTGTGGCATTCGTGTGGCGGTGCCCATGTGGGATCAATGTCGTCCAAGTTTCCTCCATCAGGCCTTGCTGGTTGAGTACAAGTGCCATGTGAGCAAAAACTGGTTTCTACCAGGTAAACAGGAATAGGACGATTGGATTGAATACTAGACCATGCGATCTGTGCTCCTAAAGAAGCAAGGACACGAGGAGTAATGGACAACACAAAATGTGATGAGCAAAAGGATGGATGAGGTTAGAGAATTATTTAAAGGGAAAAATCTGAGGTAATTAGCTCAAAAGAAGATAACCTGAGAGGTGGGAATATAAAATTAATATTTTGCAGAAGACATATAATTTTCTCCCTCAATTTTAAAAAAGCGTTAGTCAAATACTAAAATCTTTATGATGAAGCTGATTTTATTTTTTGGTTATATTAAAAAAACATTTTCAAATTAATTACATCCCTGATTTTGTCAGGGCTTGTTTAGTGAGGAGTATGAGTTAATAATACTTGACTCAAATTTCGCAATCACCATATGAGAGAAGAATATTATTTCATAGGTTTAGGACCCCTTATCTGAAATGCATAGGACCAGAAGTGCTTTGGATTTTTTTGAATTTTGGGATATCTGCATAGACATGGTGAAATATCTTGGGGACAGGAGCCACATTTAAACACAGAATTCACTTACGTTTCATATGTAACTTAGCTTACAGATAATTTTGTATAGTATTTTTAGTGTACCAGCATTTTGACTGTATCCTGTTATATGAGGCCAGGTGTGGAATTTTCTACCTGAACATCATGACTGTGCTAAAACGTTTTGGATTTTGGATTTTTTGGATTATGGGTGCTAAGTTTGAAGAGGGAAACACTAGACCGTACGTAACAGGGAAAAATCTATGCAATTGTTTTGATATCAAATATGATGTGCCATGATTAAAATAAGAAAATACCCATTCCATAGTTAAGTGAAAAGTTTCCAATGAGTTCTATTATCACCAGCAACTTTAAGGATTAAAGTGAGAATATATTTTTTAAAAGTCTGCATATAAGGGCAAACATTTTGCTGTTACAAAATCAAAAATAAACATAAGACGACACTGGGTAAAAATTTTATTCCATCATTCTGCCACTTAGAATTGTAATAATATAAACAAATAGACAATGTCAGAAGACATTCGGTGTGAACACCTGTATATATAGTTACAAATTAATAGCATCATACAAATTTCAATTTATTTAAAAAAATAATTGTCAGTAAAGTAATAGTTAAATTGAGGCCTCCACTGTATATAATTTAACTTCCATTTGTCTTAGACAATTCCATTTTCTCCAACTGGGAGCTGGGTAGGATCAAGTCCTACTTTCTTCATTGATACAGCAATATCAAATAAATAATCATAGCACTCACACCTGTAAAAGAGAAAGAAAGGAAAATGTTTACTGAAACAGAGCCTGAACAACCACATCTCTCCTCTCTAGCCAATTACTTCTGCACTGTTCCAGTATCTATACGTTTTCCCCCTCAGTTCTAGGCCAAAATTTTCTTATTTTGTCCCAAACAACTTTAAAATAGGCAAAGGAATCACACTGAAGCATGCTGTATTATATGCTTTTCAGGAAATAAAAGAATTTTTAAAATACTACTTATGCAAACTTGTATTTCTTACTATGTGCCATTCTTTGAAGTAAAACTTACATTACTTAGAATCTGTTTCACTTCTTTGTATCAAAGTTCACAGAACTTTCCCAGAGAAGAGCTGATCAATATATAATACTGAGTGAATCAATGTATAATAAAACTCAAATATTTATAACGCATAGTGCTAAACTAAATTTAAACCAATTTGACCAAAACAATCCCATAGAAAATCATGCTTTATTTTAAATATGAAGACATATATCACTGATTTTTATATTTAGACTATGGTGATATCCCCAATTTATGCTCACATGGTTTTGGCTTTCTCCCACGTTTCTCCCCATACATATACTCCGTGGCGCCTGACTAGTACTGCACAGGAGTCGGGGTACTCATTCATTGCACGAGCCATGCGTTCCTTCAGGTCTTTCTCCTCGGGAGTGTTCTCGATAATGGGCACCACTAACATATCATTGTATCTGTAAGATGAGACAAGTCATTTTCCCCATTAAAACAAATTAAAGATCATCATATATACAGTACATTTGTAATTTGTTTCAAGTAATTAGCCATTCTATCTGGAATGCAACTCCAAGCTATGAACAAGATGTTGCATGCTATTCTGTGTATCTTGTATAAACATCTGTATCAAAAGATACCCTGAGAATTTAGCAGGCAACCCTAAGTGGTAGAAATGTGTATGGTCTACCACAATCTAACAAAGAAATCATCAAGACCATACAAGTATTTCCTTGAACCAAAGACAGTCATCATATTTTTAACAGGAGATGGTAAATTATAAATCTCAAAATCAGAAGCATAGAAGGATTAAAGATACCATTGTGTTTCATCTCTGCAGTACTACAAGTAGCCTGGATAGGCACATCAATATATACAGGTGAGGTTTGTGCACTGGGTCAGAAAAATCTTTTAGAAATAGCTACTAAAATCACGATAATACTTCCAGGATATTCTCAAACTTATGGCATTAGAACTTCTTTTATTTGTACTTTGTTCTGATCTGATTTTATTCAGATCAATGTGATCTGAATAAAATAATGTTCAAACAACCGAGTTACTAATAAATCTATTCTTAACATCACATAACTGATTACAACTCAGACATGTTTTTCTTTTTACAGGAATTTCTCATGCATTGTTAAAGCAACATCTGCCTTTCCCACCTGTGTGTTAGCCTAATTAAAAAAAAAGTTCTACCTAAAGTGTTATCATTAATATCAGCAGTTGCTCCCTCAAGGCAAGTATCAACGGAGTAGCTGTCATGGGATTAAAAACTTGGCTAACCATTGTCATGAATGGTATGGAGTTGTCCCTTACTTCACTTCAGATGAAACAGAGGTAATTATAAAATATTCTTGAGTAGAGAAAGAATGAACTACTAGTCCCAAATCTTTCCTAAACATGGGTAGGAGAACTACGGACTTATGTTTTCCTTTAGCATATATTTGAACAGTCAGAAATATTTTTATGTGCAAAATAATTGCACAGCAAAATTAGATTTGAAAGCTAACTCAAGCCAATTCCTCTGACAGGCCATAAATCCTGACCGGCTAATTTAGAGCATGCTGGGGTAGACCTTTGACTGTCAAGTATTCTTGTCACTCTACACAGACATGAGGATTTCAAAAGGAAGGACAATTAGACCAATACATGTTAGCTTTCCTTGGTAAAAACTTAAGCATTTTAAAGCTGGTTTTGTGCATGTGTGCGTGCGTGCGTGTACAAACTAAGGACTGAACCCGGCCCTTGTATGTATTAAGCACATGCTCTTAATACTGAGCTACATGCTCAATCATTTTTTTTTAAGACAGATTTTTTTTTTTTAAGAAAAGAGAATACTAAAACTCTATCTTTTCTTTCTTCCAGTTTATATTGGCTCATTTTTTTTTAATGAGTTTTAGGCTTTCCCTCAGATTCAGATAAACCATCACTATTTTCTGAGCTGTGATAATGACTGTATTTCTCATTTTCCAATGAGGCTAAAATAAAACTGCAAAGAGTGTCTTAAAAGAGTTTTGGGCTAGGGTTACATATGTAGCTCAGTGGTAAAGTGCTTGCCTAGAAGGTGCAAGGCCCCATCTTTGATCCCTAACATCACACAAAAAGTTTTTATTCTTCAAATTCCGAAGCATTCAAAACAATACATAAAATGTGTGTTATGAATAAGAAATAGCATCTTTTCATTGATGTCATTCTTTCTCCAAAAATTCCAAAGGCTTTTATGTTTTGTTCCTACCTCACCATTCATTCTCCATATTCTTCTGATCTATTTTTATTTTCTCACCAAAGCAATCAAAAGCACATTAAGGTGATAGCAGCTGAAGGCCTCTCCTGCAAGACCCAGGGATGGAAAAAGACAATATAGGGCCAACTTCCTTTAGTATACACATTTTTCTATCAACTTTTATAACGAGCTGTTTTCACAGTGTTGAGAAATGCTTTAGACACACAATCAGTACCAAGTGAAATCAAATCAAATGCAATTCCCAGCACACCAGTTTAAGCATGTACATTCCATTACACACAGTGATGATGAGACGTTGCTGTAAGAACACTTTAGTAGTACAACTGGCATCATTTCCCTCCAAGTAAAGGGAGCTAGCGGGCTTTTTAGGAAATTAAGATAAAGGCTCAGGAAAAATGCAACGAACTTAAAGGAAACAGTGAGCTTGTACCTGGGCAGTGAGGACATGTTTCTTCCAGTCATGATATCCTGGATTTATGAATAATGACAATGATTTTGTAGGCTGGTAGATATATTTAAATTTATCTACAAACTCCCTGTTCTGTTCTTACCCCCACCCTGCCACTTTCTACAATGGAAAATTCTAGAACTTAGTAATGAACGTAATTAAAACAAATGAAAACTTTCCTAGACATTAAAGCATCTGAGAAATAATTAAATCAACATAAAGTCTAAATTCTAGTTAGGTTTAAGTCTCATAAAGACAACATAAAGGGGTTGGGGATTTAGCTCAGTGGCATAAGCGCCTGCCTTGCAAGCACACGGTCGTGAATTCGATCCCCGGTACCGATAAAGAAAAGAAAAGAAAAGAAAAGAAAAGAAAAGAAAAGAAAAGAAAAGAGAAAGAAAAGAAACACAATGTAAAGATGAAGAGAATTTGATCTTTTCAATATAGGATCATAGGTTTTCCATCTCTAGAAATCTAGCCAAGTTTTTTTCATTTTACTATAACAAATACTTCATTGTTTGTGTTGCTAATAAACTACCATGGCTAATGAAGAATGGGAGAAACATTGCACTTAGAAATGTAATACTAAGTGGGGTATTATTTAATAAAGATGTCATGGCACATCATCATATACACAAAAAAGTTTAACATCAATATCCTATTTACCAAAGAGAAGGAAAAATACTCTTAAAAAAAAAAAAGCGAGGTCGTGAGTTCAATTTCTAGTACCAAAAAAAAAAAAAAAGAAGATAATAATACCTATAATACCCCCCTGAGGTACATTTCTTTATTCCTTTTATCATCTCTTGATGTGTAATTTTAAACTCTCGTCCTGGAAAGAGAAGGGTGGCCATGACAGCAGCTTTAGAGTGGGTATGAATCACTGCACCTGCTCCTAAAGGAAGAAGAATAAATTCTCAGGGAAGATATATTATATATTTATATAATATATAACATTATATAAAATATATAATTTATTTATATATTATTATATATATTTTATATATAAATATATAATCATATATATTTATATAAAAATTATATAAAATATAATTATATATTTTCCCCCTTCTGTGGCACCACAGAGTGAACCCAGGGCCTTGCACTAAATGACAGCCTAGACCTTTTTATTTTTTTAAATTTTGGGGCAGGCTCTTGCTGAGTTGCTAAGTTGTGCAGCCTGGACTTGAATTTCCAGCCTCAGCCTTCCAGAGTGCTGGGATTCCAGGTGAGCAGCTCCACACCGCACAGCGCAAGTGCACCTTTAAAGTAAAACACCCGTATGTACATAGATGCACTTATAATTACATAATATACACGGCAATGGACTCATTTTTCTGGCATTGACGAATAAGCTGGTGTTGGGTAGGAGGGTAAACGGAATATGCTGGGTCTACTTCATGAGCTTATGTGCGAACTGAACGAGCTAAAGTATTTAATGTTTTTTATATAAGTAGGTATGTTAACTAAAATAATCACTGTTATCTAGGGGAAATACACAAATATGTTTTATGGCAGATACAGTTTCATACCTCTCATGGTATAGGCATTCATGAAAAGAGGAGTACATTGGCTTTTTTTCAGTTTCTTAGATTCTGGAGGCCCACTTATATTCTTTTCATTTATATCACACACAAACATGTCTTCTGGCTATTTATAGAAGGAAAAAGAAAAAAAAAGGAAGACTTACACATTTATCAGTTAGAAATGTCCCTTGTACACATATATATAGGATATACATGTGTATAAGAATATAGCACACACACATATATAGTGTTAATAAATGTACGTTCATGCTTAACTCAAATTTTAAACATTTGTGTAGTTTCTTAAAAAAGGTTATCAGTGTTGAAAAATAAAAGTTTTGAACTTCAGCAGTATTGAGAAGTAAAAATTTTCTACAAACAAAAATATTAAGTGTTTAAAAACTATTTTCCTTTAGAATTTGAAGGAAAAATTGGCATAGAAAATTAGTTATGTATGTAATGGTGTTGCTGTCATTTCTGATTTAGCTGAACTCTGTCCTATAATTTTGTGACTATATTTCAAGGAGACAATATAAAGAAACCAAAAGTCCCAGATGGGTTTTCTAATTTTTTTCAATCAAAAAGTAAGACTAAAATTTTGTATCTCCTGAGAAATGTAACTGGTACTCAGAAAGATTGATCTAAATAAGGCATACTATTCTTAAAGTTCTAAGAAAGCTTGTAAACCACCAATTTTTTCTTAGCAATACATGTATGTATTTCTAATTTGTAATTTCCCTTTGGCAGAGTTTATTACAAACTATGATGTAAATGTTTTATTAAGGAAGCAGCTTTTTCTCTTTTCTTGGCTTAGATAGAAATACTATGTATGTGTTTTACCTAGATTTTGAATATTATTCCAGCGTTAATGTAGAATGGGGTTTCTCAATTATAATCACTCTTTATTTTAAAGAAAAAAAACAATAAAAATAATGGTACAAAATCTCAAAACAAGATTGTAGGAGAGTAACACTGGCTAGAACATTGTGTATTGTTATCTTCAAGATAGTTGTTCAGATTACAAGATACAGGTGTGAAAAATTGATCAAACAACACAGGTATAAACTTTTCAATGAACTAATCACTTTTTATTAGGATTAGAATTGTGTTATTCACTTTTGCCTCCTACAGGCTGAATGAGGTTTCAAAGCATACATGGGTTGCACAGAAGACACAAATCACCTTAACATAACATTAGCAGACAAATTTCTGTTGATTAGTTATTTAAATTATCACAATATATCTAACCACCCTTCAAAACTAACATAACCTTTTAGAACTTTTCACAAAAGTAGAAAAGACATTTAGATTTATAAAGGATCCCTTTACTATACCTGAATTCGTTCCTTTTGGACTCCTGAAGGAGCAATGTAGATTTCATCGCTGGTAACATAAAATATAAACAATGGTTTTTATTTAACTAATTTTCTGTTTTTGCACAAAGTACATCTTCATGGTCCAATAATTAACATTCTTTATAAATCAATTTATAGAAACAGCTGCATGGTTTAACTCAGGATTTAGGCTGTATAGAAAGAAACCAAACTACTTTAAAGACTTTGTAATGCTGATGGAACATCAAAATGTAGGTAGTTGTTATTGTCTTCCACATTTTAATATATTCTTATTTCTCTTTATGATACGAAATCAATGGTAACCAGATTTTGACGATCTAGTTAGAGGAAAGAAAAACCAGAATATTTAAGTTTTTAGCACCTTAAAGCTTGAATAAGAAGAGTTGTTCCTATTACATATGAAATACAGTCACTCCAAATTCAATCAGGGGAAAATATGCCCCATAGCAGATGATTTTTGTCAAGTAAAACATCAGGTTTGATTTTATTGATGGAAACGCCTGATACAAACTACGAAGCTCAGAGACCTCTGCTGGATAGCTTCTTACATTACAGCATTAATACCGGGTAACTTTTTGGATAACAGTATGTTTGTTGCCTATTTGACAAGCTCAACTTTCTTGGAAAACATCTAGCAATAAGCTTTAAAAAATTCAAAAAGTTAAAAATATCAAAAGGATGGCTATACGTGGAGATAGATCCCTTTGTTACAGGATTTTGTGTTAAGGGAGATGCTATACCTTGTCATTTTCTCCCAGACACATTCCAAATTAATTTTCAAATGAATTTCTCCACCATCAACTAGGTCCTTTGGCAGTTTTGGTTGCTGATAGAGTATGGTCCTTTGGCAGTTTTGGTTGCTGATAGAGTATTAACGAAATGCCATATAAGTGCAGATTGGGGGAGTGCACACATTAGTTTTCAGGACACTGCTAGTGTTTTAGGGCCCTAATGCGCATGGTAAAAGAGAGGAACTTCCAGGAACCAGCACTGTAAAAGGGACTTGTTGCTAACACCAGTGGTTTACATCTTTTGTCCTTGCATAAGAGGGAAGAACTCAGGAATCATGGATGGTACCATCCACGCCCTCCACAAGTACGTGGACCTCAGGTTTTCTTGTATGGGGAGCAATTTATATAGTCCTGGGAATGGACTCAAATAAAGTACAAAATGACTCCCTGGCAAATAAAATCCACCTACAAAGTGGAAAAACCAAGGTATTTACTCTGTTTATCCATAAGATTTGACATGGTAAGTTTACTTTATTACTGCCTTTGTAAAATGGGCCTCACTTTAAACTTTGATCAACTTTGGGCAATTAAAAAATGAGCTAGATACATTTTAGAGAAAAAAAATGTATTAACCTCTACAAAGAAAGAAATACCTGGATACAATATAAAGATGACAGAGCTTTTAAGAAGGAAACATGCCAAAAACTAAAGTGTTTATTTGGTACGATAAGCCACAAATAAAAAGCATTTTGAATTTCAGGGTATTAAGTTTTAGAATTTATTTCTACATTCCTTGCTGTTTCAGGGGGTTGTAGGCTGGCAAACAAAACCCAGTAGTTCATAATACATTTATGTTAAGTTGCTTCTCTTTTCATTTACTCTTTGGTGACTTTAAAATATCATATAAATCTTACTATGCACCTCAGTGATCTTATCTGAAGTGAGCATTAAATGTAATTCTTACTAATAGCATACAAGAGGATTAGTATGTCTGATACATAATAATATTACAATGTGAAAATAAGATATGCTAAATTTGAATAGTAGGGACATAAACTAAACACAATGGATGCTGCATATCCTTGAATTATCTTGATTTTTATTATTTTCTTGACTCTCCATTTCCTCCTTCTGATTTATGTCTTATGATTTCATGAGCTGTCTTTTAATGTACATCTTTTGGTACCACTTACCAGTAGTACAAACAGGAATGATTTCAACGTTTGCTTGAAATCATTTGAGGCAAACCTTGAAATCAGTCAACCGTTCTGTATATTTAAAGAGCTTACTGTCAGTAAACATAACCTACTGAGTTTGTATTTCATTCCAAATTCATTTGCCTCAAGAGTCAAAATCTATCATTAGCAACATGAGAGTGATACTGATGATAAAACTAGTGATGCGGGTTCATGAAGCGTTTCAAGTGTTAAAGGGAAAACTCAATATTTTAGTAGAAAATACTCATTTGTGTAAAACACAAATGTAGTATCATTCTGGTGTCCTAAAACTGCGGCTCTTTCTATCTGTGACCTCTAGGAGGCGCTCCTCACCTACTAAGAATCTAAGTAAAGAAACATATTACACGTGATGCAACTTCCTTATAAATTGATTGCAGTGCTATAAATGCCATTTATTTTAAAAGATGTGCCAATAAGTGGTTTTCGTGACCACACTCAATTGTAATGCATAGATTGGTGCAAGTCTGCTAGAATGAACAGTCCTTCATGATTTTCTGCTAAAACCCCCCCCTCAAATTCATATTCCTATTTTTAATTTTGTTGTTTTTTGAAAACAGCTAGATAGAAATGTTCATTTTAGCTCAGCTTAGTGCAGCACTCTATTTTGTATATGTAAAAACTATATTTTACTGCAAATAAGCAGTAGTTAACTAGAGGCAACATTGAGTGTGATCTATTATCAAATAGCAAGAAAACCAAATTACTGGGACTCCATTTCTAAGCGGGTAAATGCAAGAATAAACTGCTGTCAGCATAGGGCTAGCTGTGAACAGGCCAATTTGGAAGTTCTGGCAAAATGATCTGCTCTGACGTGGGGCACAATTTTACTGGACTCTGGGAGCATCTTCATCCAAGGCTGTCCCAGCTGAGAGACTGAGACGCTTTTGTTATTTCCCACTGTTCAGTTAACATTTCATGAATTACTTGGTAATTTGAAGCCGATGAAATTACAATCATATCATCTTGTGGTGTACCATAAAATTCCTTTTGTCTAAATTGTTCTGATTTTGTTTTGCTTTCCATTTTATTTACTTTCCATTTTGAAAATTTTATTTCCATTTATTCTACTTTCTGATGCAATGGAGCTTCCTTGGGGGCATTACTGTATTAGGTAACACAAATATTTTAAAAATCCAATTTTGGTACAGAAAGCGAATTAGGACAAAAAAATAAATCAGCATCACTCAGTTTAACTTCAGCCTCCAAACAATATTATTCCTAAAATATTTCGGGAGGAAAAACAATAATCAAAACAGCAACCTATGAGAGGATGAGCCTCCACAACCTTCATTTTCATTGTTAGTAAAGTATTTATTCTTCACCTTTTTGGAGGAAAGATGTATTGAATAAAATAATAAACAATAAAAACTATTTACTCCTTCTGTCTCAATTTAAGTCCAATTCCTCTTGCTTGGTTCTCTGAGGAGTAAAGGCTATCAGATACTATGCACTTTAATAGTGACATATCTGCTTAATGATAAAGCCATCCAAATTATGGATTTTCTTATGAATCAATCAAACATAATTTTTAGAATTTTTAATGGCTACTAATCCATATTTAAGTGACTTTAAAATATTATCTGAACCTCTTAAAACAAAATCCTGTCTTTCCAGAAAGGATTCTTTATAATTTCAGAAATGAACATGGTGGCGAGTTGTTAACTTTGATGCTCCGAGGCTAATGACTAAATTATTTTGAATAAAATTTGTGGTTCTTAAATCCTTAGGTATCTATGATAATTGCAACTTGTCCACACTGGTTCCATTCAGTTATGCACATATCCATTCGAACAGTTAGAAAATAAATGCCATGAGTCTCACATCAAATTGATCATCAGTTGTTCTTTTGACACACCACAGCGTAGGCTCTCTGTGGTCCGCTCATAGGGAGAAGTCTTGGGGATGAAATCAGCCAGAAACTTACCCATGCTTCAAGCTAATCCCTCCTCCGGTCCCAGTGACCCAGCCCAAATGGTAAAACTGTTTGCAAAGTTCTGGAATCAGGTATCTTGGATGCTCCTTATCCTAACGAAGAAAAGGTTTTAAAAACAGACATTGTTTTAACAAGTCACTACTGCAGCTAGCATTTCTAACAAGAAGCCAATTTAGGGAAGTTTAAGAAAATCTACCATAGAGCACATTCAGGGAAGAAGAAAACTATTACAAATATATTTTGTTAGTATTGTTTAGAAAATGGATTTACAACATTGAGTGATAATCTGGGATTATTCAATGTAGGGCCATACAGACTAATGGTATGGAACAGCCTCCAAGAACAGGGTGGGGAAGTGATTATATCAAAGGTCTACTGAAATGACTGAAAGAAAAGGGTATTTAGTACCAAAAGGAATATGTTTTGGTCTATTCGGAAAATGTGTTTGTGCAAAACATCTTGTTTAGTTAAGAAATCATATACAAGAAATACAATGCTTATTATATGCTCAACACATATTCTTTTGGTTCAATTTTATTTTATTTTTAAAGGTCCTGTTTTCAAAGTAAACTTATTGTTTTATTACAAAAACTACACATATTCATTATGGAAAATAAAAACAAGCAAACAGCATAGAAAAACATTCAAAAATCACAATTAATACTTGCTGGAATCATTCCTATCATGAGTTGTTTTTATAGGAATAATGTATATGTACAAAGAGTGAGATAAACATCAAGTTTATACATAAAGCCTACAAGTACTCTTCGGAAAAAACCACACCAACACTCCCTCCCCTTGTATAGTTTAATGAAAACAAAAACAATTCCGTAAAAACGCAGCAAATTTCATTTTTTGCAGTATGATACACAACCTTTAATTTTAAAATAAGTTAAAACTTTGAATAATTATGTCTACAAGTATTTCAAAATTAACAACTGAATTTACAAGAAAGTAAGGTTTCACAAGGCCATGAAAGAAAAGAGAGTGAGATTACCCAGGCAAGAGGGAGCTCCAAAGTCAGAATTTGCATATTTGTGAAACTTGGGTGACCTTGACCTTGGATTCTGATAGAAATTTGAGTTAAAACCTAAGGGTCACTCAACAGGGGACATCTAATAAGAAAGCCCCAAACAAGCTGGAGACCTCAGAAAGACTCTGGATAAAAAGGAAAAACACTTTTGAATCCAAAAAAGGATCATTATTTATTTAATAGACTGAATTCTCAGCTACTTAACTGGATACCTGAAATTATGGTCTCTAAATATATGTCTAATGTTAGGTAAGTATTAAGAGTAGTAATTGGGAGTACCCTTCAAAATATAAAATTAGAAACATGATATCTGAAAGATGTTTGTTTCTTTTGTTTTGTTTTTTGAGATAGTGACTCACTACATAGTTCAAACTGGCTTTGAGCTTGCTCAGGTTGGTCTTTAACTTGTGGAGATTCTCCTGCCTCAGCCTCAAGTGCTGGGGCAATAGGCATGCTTCACCATACCTGGCTAGAGCCAGGAAGTTTTTAAAAGCTCTGATTCAACATAGGCTTAAGCGTTACCAATTTAGCCAACCTGGGTCTCAGTTTACTCATCCATAAAATAACAATGTTATGAGTAGTAAAATGAGATACAATGGATATGAAGCATGCAGCATAATGTTTGACATAGTCAATGCTAGTTTATTTTCCATTTTAAAGAATTAAAAATTCTAGAATTATAATTGATTTTATTATTACCCTAAGCTTAATAATAAAACATATTTGGTATATCAGTCTTTAAGAAACCCAGCCAAAATTATGTATGCCTCATATAATTTGCTATTTCCTTTGTTACGGACACAAATGAATATTTTAATTACATTTTTAAAGTACAGATAATGGGACAACTCCTGCAGTTTTCCAATTTTTAAAACCAAATTTGCACAGCAAATTGCAAACGTTATAGAAAATGGTCTGTTATTATGGGTCACCCCTTCCCTTTTATCTTTTCCAGGAGTGAGGTATTATAGCAATTAGCCAGCTCTGTGCTACAGGAATAACAATGATCAGGCAGCTGCTGTTAATACATTTCCACTCAGTCATTCCAACCCCCAAAATTACAATTAAAGGAAAATAATTAGTTAACAGGGTATGTTAACAAGAGGTATGTTTGGTGGAAGCAATCATTTAAATAGTTCAGAATCAGAAAGTAAATCCGGGATATATATATATATATCACACACACACGTATGGTGGGATATATTTTGGGGGATATATTTTTAACAAGTAATGACAGAAAGGAAAGGTTTACTCAGTGTCTACGTCTCACTTGAAAGTCAATGGTATTATTTTTCTATTATTGTTAGATCTGGTTTTTCAATTAGAATATGAAATATGAATACACATCTACAGACTAATTTACAACAGAGGTTCTAGAGTGAGAAACATATTTAACAGTACTTAATATATATTAAAAACCTTAAAACCTAGAATGTTTTTGATTCACTGTTTCATTTTTTTTCAATTTTTCAATCCAGTTATTGTAAGGAAATCAGTCATCATTGAGATATCTACTCACAGTCAATTTGGGCTCTAATTCCCTCACCAACTTTACCTTTTTTTTTTTTTTAAACTTAAATCCTATATCTGTATTACTCAGGTATACGTTTTCTTGGAAGATCCTCATACAAATGTAAAATAAACATGTCAAGTTGGGGGTATAGCTCAGTGCTTGGAATGTACAATGCACTGTATTCAATTTTTGGCACCAAAAAAGTGTTAAAAATATTATTGAACTTTTTGATTAATGAGGAAATCAATAAAATGTTTGAACTGGTTGAAAGGAGAATTCAGCACACTCATCTGTAATCGGGAATCCTGACATTACAAATAAAAGCAAAACTGGACAATATCCACAGAGTAACAATAAAATAAATCACCACTGAATATAACTTGTGTTGCTATAGATAATAATTATCTGCATTACTGTCAGTATTCTGTAATTCACATAGTTGTAGAGGCTCAAAGAGAAACCTGAAGCAACTAGCAATCTTTTCTGTTCAATTTACAGTTTCCTGACACTGCCTCCGAAAGGGACTGATGCGGGTACAGTAGAGTTGACAGGATTTTGTCTCTGTTTCGTCTTTGTTCCTTTCTGCACATCCATTTGCACACCTATTTGCATCTTTCTGCTGGTTTTCTTAGTAACGTCGCCTTCACTCAAAAGCCCTCTGTCTCTCTTCCACTTTTCCCACACTAAAAACATTCTCCTCCCTCTTCACCTTGGGCATGGACTAGAACGTAAAGCCGCAGAGCCTGATTTCAGCTCCCACCCCCCTCACCCCAGCTGTGTGTCCATGGGCAAATCCGTGGCATCAGCCTCCTTCCATTAAAAATCTGGATGGATGATTCTCAGATTCTCAATTTCAAAATCAGTTTTCTTTTTCTTTTTAATTTTAGGGAATGACATCAGGCTCCAAAACAATGACATAAACTGTAGTTACATTTTAGAAAAGAAGTATTTTTTAACATAAAAAGAGTAGCAGAGAGATTGTCAGAATAAGAGGTAGCCTTTTAAGTTGAATGCTGTAAAATTTTATAAAATTCATGTTTTCAGTGTCCTTATTTTTCTTACTTTGCAATAGTCCTGGTAAAAACTCTCAGGGACTGACACTGGCAGGACAAGGGACTCTTTTCCTATTTGTTCTCCTTGCCTGCAATTTCAACTACGCCAGCTTCCCTTTCATTCGGCTGTGAGTATTTAAACAATGCACTACTTCGATCGTTCGATTCCATTCCCCAAATGCTGGAATACCACCGCCTTGGTCTGTTCAGTCCTTTGTTGCCACACTTGACATTTTCAAGTATTTTCTTTAATATAAATCTCTCGGCTCCAGCTCATCTACTTGTAGCAGTCAACAAGGAGATAGCTCTTGATGATCTCCACCTCCTGACAGCCACACCAGGGTATGGACCCTTCCTACTATACCCAGGTTCATCTGGGTTACCAACCAACAGTTACCAACCAACAGGCTGCAGAAGTGACAGGGTGGAACGATTTGGGGATGACAATGTGCAATGTATGCAGCACTGTTACTTTCTGACTGATGTACTTTAAAATTGTGTTGTAGATTTTTTTCTTTCTTCTTTTACTATGAATAAAATGTTTTTTTTTTAAAAAAAAAGGAAAAGAAAAGAAAAAGAAGGGGAACTAAAAGAAGTGACAGTGTGTCACTTCTGAGATCTGTGTAGAAAAGATGGTAGCTTCTTCTATCTTGGTTGGTCCCCCTCTAGAGATCACGGCCCTGAGGGAAGGCAGCTGCTCTGGCTGCTGGGGCTGGGGGATGACCAGGCAGCTGTAGAAGGCCACTTGGGAAGGACCTGAGGTCTAAGGCTGCTACCCTGTGGGGACGTGCAGCCTGCCAAACTTGGGTGAGGTTAGACTGCAGCTGCAGTCAAGCCGTAAGGGACCAGAGCTCCACCCCCAACCTAACGGTCACCTCATGAAGAGACTCTGAGTCAGAACTTGAGCTCAACTGCTCCTGGACATCTAATCCTCAGAAACTGTGGGGGACAATCGGTTTGTGTTTTCAGCTGCTACGATTTGGGGTCATTTGTTGCATAGCAAAAGATTACGAAGACAGGATTTCTTGTCAGCCAAGAATTACATCTTCTTAAACATCTGTGCTTGATCACGTACTGCGAGTCCATCAAACCCTCTGTCAAACTTTACTCCACTGGAAAGTAATCAGATCTTCCTCCAGTCACAGCATTTATTCTCTGCACTTTTCTTCTGGTATTTATCATGCACTTCTTTTATTCATTCAACATACACCCACTGAGTGCTAAACACTTTGATAAGCTCTGAAGAAACAAGTATGAGTAAGATACTTACTTTTGAGGAGCTCCATCTAGTAAAGAAGTACCCAATTGCAAAATGACAAAGCAATACATGCTTAACACAAGACAACCAGAGCATGATGGGATCAGAAGCTACTGATGGGAGAGAAGGAGCTCTGGGAGAAGCTTTCTAGAGGAAGGAATGGCCAACATATGGTCTTAAGGACTAGGAAGAAAGGGTATATTTCAGTCGGAAAGAACTGTCAGTAGCTGGAACTGGTTATATATTAGGCTCTTTGGGGTAGAGGTGGGTGGAGGAACATATAAAAAAACCTTTTATGGTATGTGCATAGGTCTGGGCTTTATTTTGTAGAGATTGAAAAGAATACCAAAGGGATTAAAGCTAAGATGTTATGATCAGATTTTGTTGCTGAAACATTCCAGGATGGCAGTGGAGAGAAGGGGAAGAAGGTGGTGACCAAGAAAGCAAAAGATCAGACCAGGAAGGAAGCTGCTGAAATAGCTTCAAGACGAATGTGAAAGCAGTGATGGTGGAAATGGGTTTAGAAGAAATATAAAAAGTTCAAAAGAAAAGATGTTGGATGTGAAAACAAGTAGAGAGGAAGGCTTCAAAAACTCAAGCTTTTGGCTGGTCAAGTAGCTGAGTATAAAACAGAGGCATTCATCAAGATGTCAGTCTTAAAATATTTACTATGTGCAGAGCACTTTTCTAGCCCCTGGGAATTCAGTTATCTACAAGACAAAGGCTTGCCCTAAAATAATTAACACTGGAGGGGAGTAGAAAAGTAAACAGACTAGAAAAAGAAATTGCAATAAATAGTAAGAAAATAAAGGGCTTACAGAAAAATAGCAGGATTCAACTTTGATTAAGGTGGCCAAAAAGGGTCCTCTGAGCAGGTAGCATTTAATTTCAGACATAAAGGATATGAAAAAAACCAGCATGTGATTAAAGTGTGTACACTTACACTTTTGTCTTGAGGAGAGGCAAGTGTTTGAGGCAGAGCAAAGAGCAGGTGGGAAAGCCTTGGAGTGAGACAGTGCTTGAGGGCTAGAAGACTAGTTGGCCAGTGCAGAGTGATGAACCATGGAGAGTGGTGGACAATGACCTTGCAGGGCCCAGAACTCAGGGGTCTGAAAGCTGTGCAATGAGAAAGCAACTGATTAATGGTAAGACAGACAGGAGAGGGAGGGCAATAACTTCAGGAGAATGGTCTAAAGATGCTGAGTACTAGGGCAGGAAATGAGCTGCTTCCAATTTGTGAAATGAGAAGTTGGGTTCATTTTTAAGCAGACTGGTTTTGTGCTGGGAAGATAAGAGGTTCACATCTAGTGACTTCTATTAAGTATAAACAAAGACATGAGCTGAATGATGGTGGGGGACCTGCTGTTAGAGGCATGACGGGAGAAGAAAAGTGTAAAATAGTCATTTAGGAAGTGGGACTTTACAGTTCCATCAGGGAAGAGGGGTATTGGTAGTGTCAAGTGCTACTTTGAGGTTGATCTCATGAGTATGAAGTGAGGTGACACAGCATTGAAAACAGTCTCAGCAATGTTCAGCTGCTCAGTAAAGGTACGAGGGAAGGTAGGCAAAAACCCTGGCTAAGGGTTTCGCTAGACCCATTACATTTGTAAAGTAGGTCAGCCACAACCTGAAGCGACTACTGTTTCAGTGGATTAGGTTTGGGAGCCACATTAGAGTGGACATCACTAACGTCCCTTTAAAAGTGAATGAAACTTGGAGGCAGGAGATGCTAATGACCCTTTCAACAGTGTTGCTTTGGAGAAGAGCAAGACAAGAAACAGAAGGCAAAAGTGGTTCATAAGAGAATTTTCTACTACATGTTGTGGTAGTCAGCTCTTGGTCCGCATATCAAGGTCCATCTGAAATTAACGAAATGGTTTTTGGGCTCACGGTTTTAGGCTACAGTCCATTAGCAGGTGGACTCATTGCTGTTGGGTGTTTGGTGGGGGTGCTGGAAGGCAACAGCAGGGAGTGTGCGGTGTAGTAAACTGCTTACCTCATAGCCAGGAAGCAAAACAGAAAGAGGACAGAGCCAGGGTCTCTTTGGGGACACATTCTGCATGACACGAGGACCTCTCATTAGCTCTCATTTCCTAAAGGTACTGTGACTTCCCAATAGTGCTGCACTTGGGACCACGCCTTTAAAACACAGGGGACACTCAACATCCAAACCATAGCACATGCTAGTGGGTGAGACTCTAGCGATAAGAAAGCAGGAGGAAGGGTAAAAGACTTAAATATTGTTTTGGTTGATACACCGTGTCAATTTGAGAACTTTAGAAGTTTAACTAAGAGACTCAGGAGGGAGCTGGGTTTCTTACTTTGTAAATACCCTTGTCCTGTACAAGAGGAGGGCACAGATTTTGCGAGTGCTACACCTGCCCTAGGAAATGCGGAAGGGTGGCTGCATATAATATAAGGGAGGAAAAGAGACTTTCTTTCCACCCCCAACCCCCTTTGCTCCTGCTACTTATTCTGACCTTAAAGTGTTGCCTCCTGTGCCATGCCAACTTGACTTGGGGCCAGCTGATTATGGACTAAAACCTCCACAAACAGTGAGCTAAATAAACTTTTCTTTCCTTCATTTTGGGTGTCAGGTATTTTGTCCCAGAAATGAGAGAAAAGTAACCAAGACAAGATATAAAAGTATCACTGATAACAAGAATTACTAACATCTATTATTTATTTGTGCCAATTACTACTGTAAAGGCTTTAAATGGCCTACTTTATAAGAACCCTATTATGCCAAGAAAGATTAAGTAGCTTGCCCAAGACTACTCAGATAGCAAGTGGCAGGTCCAGGATTTAAGCCTAGGCAAGTACTATTCTGGATCTCTTGTTGTTAATCTTTATATTATACTGTGTTGGGGAAGAAAAATAAATTAAAGTTGAAAAGGCCATACTAGCTTTCATTTGCTTTGCAATCTTGGAAAGAAGATCATCTGGGAAATAGCCTTTGGGCAGAGGAGAAAGAAAGATAAGGTTTTGGAATAACTCCCTAGGGGAATGTGAAGGAAGCTCCCCAGGGCACTGCCATGTGGTGTTCAGAGGCCAGCTGCCACAGGACACTCTAGTATTTGCAGAGACACCAATTCATGTAGCTGAGTAATCCCTTCTTCATTTGGGTTCTCAGGAGCCTGGGTGAGAGGCATTCAGGCAAAAGCACTTACCTGTCATACAGTACAGAAAACCTTCTGGTAGAGGGTACACAGAGGGAACTGTGATAGTTAATTGTAGTATCAACTTCAATAAGAAATGCCTAGTAGACTGGTTCAGCACAGTTGTGGGGATGTTTAGATAAGTGATTTATTGAAGACAGAAGACCCACCCTAGGTGGGTGGTACCAACAAACAGGCTTATAGCCTGGATGGACTAAAAAGGGAAAGAAGGAAGTCTTGCTTCTGCTTTTTCACACGAGCTCGTCTTTGCCATCACCTTTGGACAATATCTATTTTATATTAAACCTGTTCCTTTAGTGAACTCTGACAGAGAACTACAGGAGCACAAAAAGAAGCATGGTGAAAGAGTAGAAGTTGGGCAGGGTGGCTATGTCTATGGGAATAGTTGCTAGGGGGAGAGGAAAAAGTTTGACGGAACTATTAAGGTCAAGAAAACGGAGTAGGGAATCTCAAGGCTCTTATATGATAGTAACGCCAAACATCAAAGATCATATTTTATTTGTGGTCACTACACACAGTGTACTGTGACAGGTAAGTTAAAATTAGAAATAGTCTCTATCTGATTTTTCTCCCCAGCTAAGTACAGCTCTGAAGGATAAGGAACATACTCTTGGTAAGTTATATTCACCACAGTACTTTATTCAATAAACACTGGGTGAATCATTAAAACACATCTCTCATATTAAGAAAAATCCTTTATCAGCACAAACTGGGATCTTGAAGACTGAATCAGGCCATCAAGAAGTGGTTTATTTTGTCTGTATTATGCTTACAATTTTAAAATCAAGAAATTTTTACAAAACATTTCTAGTTTCCATTCAGAACAGCAGAAATGGATCTTGGGCCCATAATCCCATACAACAAATAAGGCTGGAATTGTGTGATATTACCTCTAAAGACAGGGCAAAGGGTGGCCTCAGTATCTTCTCTTTGATCTTCCACTAAAAACTTGGATCAATATAAATGGCTAGATTCTCCACAAAGCCCTACCTGAGTCACAGTTTGAAATTACCTTCCCCTTAGCAATGAATCTACCAACAGGTTGTTTTTACTTTCCTCATCCTTCAAACATAACTGCCTAACAAAAAAACCTCAGTGATGGGTCCTCAGATAGAAGTGTGGCAAACTGGATGGGGAAGTGGGCATGATCTTTTATAATTACAAAGTTCCAGGACACATGTACAGTTCAGTTCCCAAAGCCCTGTGGTACCAGAGTGCTATCTTCAATTTATCTCCTAAGAACTACAGCATAGAGCTCTTCCAGAAGATGGCCTACACCAGATTTCAGCCCCAGAGGAGATAAAAGTCACTGTTGATTCTCGGTAATCTGCTCTCACCCAGTACAGTGTATTTCTACTTTTAACTGGCCCAAAGTACTATGTAGAGGTTTTGTTTTCCTACCTCTACTAACTGTGTTTCTTGTTTTTTTTTTTTTTTTTTTTTTTTGTAGCAGGAATCAAACTCAGGACCTTGCACTTTGCCAGGCAGGCGCCACACTGCTTAGCTATATCCCCAGCATCTTTTGCACTTGTTTTGCCCAATTCTTTGTAAGACAAGAAGAATCTAGAAAACACCTCTAGCAGAGGTCCCTAGCACCCCCAAATCCCGTAACAGTCCTATACAACTAAGATCTTTTCCCACCCCATTGTCTATTTTTGGCGTTCTCTTTGCTAACTGTGAAAACAAGATAATGATTAAAATGTATGGAAATAACATCTCTCAGGGGTTATTATTTTCTGGGACCTTCACTCCTTAGAGTAACGAAAAGAGTAAGGGTGCTTATTCTAGAAAAGAACTTTCTCTGCCCCTTATGCAGGTCTTGTCATATCATACCAAAATTATTTGTCTGATTTGTCTAGCCTCGCTTTGTAGTTTAGGATGGCCTGGAACTCGCAATGATGCTTCTGCACCCGCTTTAAGAAAAAAATTTATCTCATGACCTAAGCTGGAACAGGTAAGGAAGGTGCAACCGTAAAGCAGGATGTTGGCTCTAGAGGCGCAGCAACTTTAAAGAGGTCGCAAAAATAAACTTGAGGCGTCTAGCGTCCGCTCCAGTTCCAACGGAAACCTGAGGATTCCTCCTTCCGCCTGTCTTCCCATAAACTTCTCCCTTCACTCCGCTACATTCTCAGCGCGGCGCTCAGATCCCAGCAGCGACCACTGATCTGGACCCCAGCGTCTCTCCATCACTCGCGACCCCGCGAGGACCAGCGAGGCCCCGCCCCACGGTCCACGACCCCGCCCCACGGCCGGCCCGCAACCCTGGAATACCGGGCGATCCAGAAGCCCGCCCCTACCTGCCCTTCGCGTCGCCGCGAGCAACAGTCCCCCTCCGGAGCTTGGCAGCCAGACATTGTCCAAACGACAGTGACCCCAACCTCCGCACAGCTCAGTACCTGGCACACTGGAAGACCTCACGCGCAATCAGGCGGCGCTAAGGGCAGCCCAGGGGCGGAGCCGATCGATCGGGGGCGTGGCCGGGAGGAGATCGCTGATTGGGTCAGTCTGTGGTGCTGCGTCCCAGATAGGAGGCGTGGCCCAACAAGGTTGTAGGCGATGCTAGGATAGCTCATCCGCGATACCTACAGGCTGGGAGGGCGTCAACGGGGCGTGGCTAGTCAGACAGGAGGCGTGGCCTAGGGGGGCCTGTGAGCTGGAGATCAGGCAATAAGGCGGGCAGCCTGGGAAAGGCCGGGAAGATGGCGGCCTCCTGGAGGCTAGGCTGTGACCCATCTCTGCTGCGGTATCTGTTGGGCTTCTCCGGCCGGCGAAGCTTGGCTCTGGCTAAGGGCACTGTTACCTGCTCTGTCGGCCGTAGACCTAGCTGGAAATGGTTTCATAGCACACAGTGGCTGCGGGGTGAGTGCCTGGGACTTAGTTAGTTTTCCTGTGTAGCTGAGCACTGTGCCTGGGCCCAGGGCTTTCTAGATTGACGCCCCGCATTTGAGCGTGGAGGTGCCGGGTTTCCCAATTCACGTCGCCCTCTCTTGTTGGTATCTATCACCTTAGCTTCATGCATACCGCAGAAGGTTTTCGTGGAAGTTGGGGCCCTTGATTTATATGGCGGCTTTGTGACCTTGGTTTGGAATTTGAGTTGTTAGGGGTCGAGAGAGGTCCATTTTAAAGGCTCTTTTCTCGGGCCCTTATTTCATCACATTTTAGGTTCCTTTCCTGTTGTCAAGCATACCTAGGCGAGAAAAGCTGCTCAAGGTTGCTTAGATTTAGAAGCTACTGTTAGTTGTTTTTATTCAGTCTTAAAGTCCTCCCTTGGGGGATCTAAGATCTTCGAGGCTATTCGGGTTTCGCCACTTGATGACTTAATTTCCAAGGCTTGATTTGTAAATACCTACAGCACCACAGATAGAAGCAAGGGAAATGTTCCAAGTAAAACATTCGTTTGAAAGAACGAACATTTAGGACAGGGATTATACTGAGTTACTTATAGGAAATTGCTTTTTGGTAATTATACTGGCACAAAAGACACAGTTCTTAACAGTATAGTATGTAAAATGACGTGCTGGGCTTGAGTAGGAAATCAATGCGAGAGTGGGAGGTGGATAATAAAACTTACAAATTTTAGTCTGTTTTATCTGCTTATCGTTGTTGTTGGCACTTCTCAGAATGTATTTTAATCTAAAAGATTATTTGCAGTAGACGTTACCTACTTATTCTGCGTTGCCTGAGGCTCAGGGGGTGAAAAATGGCTTACAAAGAATCACACAGTAAAACAAATGCATTAAGTTTGATGAAGATTGAGTGATAGAGATAGTTTATTTTAGTCTCTTCTATATAATGTTTCATTAAATACTCCTTAGAGCAGTGGATCTTTAACAGCGTGTGTAATAGTTGCACTCTTCCATCTCCTAGTTTATTAAATTGAACTTTCTTGCAGCTCCCAGAGATTGTTTCAGATGGAGCTTGGGGGCCTGCATTTTACAAACAATCTTAAGTGAGTTTTGATGTTTTATTTTGGTGTTTGATGACTACACTTTCAGACACTGCACGAGAAAATCATGGAATATCCAAAGCTTAGTGTTGGAAATAATCTAAGAGATTCTTCCCCTTGTTTGTAAAGGAAACTTTTGAGAATCTTTGACTGCTCTAGACTCTAAAAGAGCATATTTGATTATACTCAAAAATGTGCGTGAAGTTTGAGGGATTTCCTGATGTCTGCTGTAGCTTGACTTTTTACCTATTCCTCATCCCCTGCCTGCAGAGCTACACCTTGAAAAGCTTGTCTAACTGAACATCATCTATAAGGCAGAGGGTGCTATATCCCAATATTGATTCTTTTCTTTCTTGTAAGATTGTGCATATTTTTTGCTTTTTATTTTTGCTCTCACTCTTATTCACATGAATACAGTGTGTGTATTAGTAGTCTTACCTCACTGATCATCTATGATGCCCCTGATGTTGCATGGTACTTCATAAATAGAGTAATACCTACAGCAGCACCGTGAAGTTTGTGAGTATCCTAATTTACAGATGAGAGAACAGGAGTTCATAGGTTTGAGGTTTGCCAGAAGCCACAAACAGTTGGCTGAAAACAACACAGATTTATTATCTTAATACTTTTTGAGATCAGAAGTCCAAAATGGATTTCACTTGGTATCTAGCAAGGGCTTTGTTCTTTTCTGGAGGCTCTAGGAGAGAATTTGTCTCCTTTCCTTTCTTTTCCTTTCCTTTCCAGTTTCTAGTTTTCTCTAAGTCTAGCTCATGGCTTCCTTCCATTTTCAAAGTCAAGAATGGCTGGGCTGGTATCTCTTATACTATATCTCTGTCCTTATTGCCTCCTGGCTTTTTCTTCCAGGGGATCTTTTTGATTATATTGGGCTTATCTGGATAATCTAGGATATTCTCCTCATCTCAAGAACACTGGATTAGTAACCTCAATTCCATCTTTAGTATCAGTTCTCTCCTATCATGTAACATAACGTCATAGGTTCTGGATATTGGGATGTAGACCTCTCCCTGGATGGTAGAGGGGGCATTATTCTACATGTAAAGCTGTGTTGTTGGATAGCCAGCTCTTAAGTTATTTGGAAATTTTGGAATTCTTCTTTTTGTAACACTGAGCCAAAATTTGTCTAGTAATTTTCACCTACAGTTTTTTGCTTTGCCATGCTTTGAACACATGGCAGTCCTTGAACCGTTCGTTTTACTAAACATGAATTTATAATGGTGTTTTGTTTTCTTTATAGATACTTAGTTTTTCTCTGAGTTAGGTAGAAATTGTAGTTTCATAAAACTAAGGAACTATTTGGATAACTGTAGGTGATATAAATATACCTCTTTTATACATCTATCTAGGATTTAGAAGTTACTTGGAAGACCCTTTGGAGTTTCGGTTTCCTTAAAAACATTTATTGGCAGCATTGTATGGCATATGCCAAGTGCTTAGCACTTTCTAAAACTTTTATTCACTTCTTATAATCTTGTGTATTTGGCATTATCTATACTTAATTGAATAAAAATACTAAGACTCAGAGAAGTAAACTTCAAAGATATTAAACTGGACAACTGACGTTAGTGAACTTAAAAGTATATGTTTATTTGTGTTTTTTAAAAAATCTCTTAGTTTTATTCTTTCAATTGAAGCATTTATTATTGAGAAGGCCTATTGAGTCATCACTTGTCTGATGTTATTTGAGTAAATTAATGAACATCTGTGAGATGCCAGGCACATGGTAGTCAGTTTGGAAAGTAAGTGGTCTTCTGACAGATTCTCAGTATTCTGCCATATGGCCTATTTAGTCATATTTAGCTCTGGACATGTGATCCTAAACTTGGAAAACAACAATATCAAGACTTGGTGTTAATAGTGTGTACAGTAATCTCTGAGGGTTAACAGATTCATAACCAGGCCATACATGCATGACTGTCCCCCTGGGACATTATCACCAGTGGTTCAAGCCAGGGGGAACATGTTAAGGATGATAAGGGAGGACAGTATTACACAAAAGACATGGCAGGTATGCCATACTGACGGAGTAACAGAGGCCATATGTAATACTTACAGAACTAACTTCACATTTATAAATAGTTTTTTAACCTACTCTAGACAGTTAACTTTGGAGAGTTTATGTTGCTGCCCTTTCAGAATAGGTGGCATGATTTGGAACTCAATAAAATGTTTGTTAATATTACACTGGTTTTAGAGTGTCTCTGAGAACTAACATTGAATTTTAAATCATATACAAATAGAAAAATAAATGGTTCAGTCTTGGCAGTGATTTACCTAACATATAGTTTCTGTATTGGCTTTGCATATTACAGGTATTAGATGTGTCTAGGAAAGGAGAAATACAGGAAGTTAAAAAAAAAAAACAAAACCTGCTAAGGTCTCTGCTGGTAGTGGGATTAAAATTTGACAGCCAGTGAGCTGACTTGCTTTATTTTAGAAGAAGATTAAATTTATTGATAACATTTAAAATCTAGGCAGCTTTAGTCCAGGTTTTTGTCTTCTCTTGCAAATTTAAAGTTAGGCAGTACTAAAATTGAAAGTTACACTCGTGACATTTGTCTGGACTGAATAATGGCTTTTTAAGGTAGAAAATTGCTTCCTATTTTGCCACTATCCCTCCTATACCCTGTTACCTCTCAGTCGTCAAAGCTACATATCCCTTGGTATTTGTCAACACCACTAGCAAATCTTTTCATGTACTCTGTTATGATTTTCTGTGTGTCTTCCAAAGATATATGTGTTGGAAATTTAATTTCCAAATTCATGTTAGAGATATTTGAAGGGTGAGGCCTTGGGAGGTAATTAGGATTAGATTAGGTAATGAGAGTGAGGCCTCCTGAAGATATACTTGGCTTCAAAAGAAGAACAAGAGAGACCCAGACACTAGCTAGTCCACTTGCTCTGTTACGCGTGACCTATTTAGGCCTTCTCCAGATGCTGATGTTATGGATTTCCCACCCTCCAGAACCATGAGCTAAATAAACCCCTGTTCTTCATAAATTATCTATTCTCAGATATTCAGCTACAACAGCAAAAATTTACTAAAACACATTCTTATTTTTGTGGAAAGCAGAAAACAAAATATGGACCAAGAAAAATGGGGGAGAGAGAGAAAGAGTGTGAAGGTTCTTATCTAGTCTGAAAATAAAGCCTGTTTCAATCTAAAGAGAAACTCTGAAGATGTTAGCTCTCTCTTCTTACCTGTTTCCCAAGGAACCTGCATTTTCAACAGTTCTGTAAAAAAGAGGCAACTTCTTTGATAATAGAGTTACTGGTGAGATATTTCTGCTGGAACATCTGTTTCTTGCTATTTGTGCCCTGATACTGAAGAGATTGTTACTCTTTTTCAGATTCTCTTACAAATGTGGAAACAATACAGAATAGCCAAAATAAAATAGCATTTATTAAAGGGACACCCATCACAGATATGAAGTACTGCAGGGCCACATGAGAACCATAATGAATCTGTTTCTGTCACCGGGTGCTACTGTTCCTTTTTTCTTTCTGATGTACTTTGCTTTTCCTTTGTAACATCTGTTTGCCTTGCCTTAATGCTGATTTAGTCCTTTTTGTTCAGTGCCGTTTTAATTTAGTTTAAGTGTTCATCATTTCTGCAGTTTAATACCAAATTTCTTGAAAAAAAGAGGCCAGTTGACCCAATGTGTAGGTCCATTGTGGAATAGGGCACACAAGAGCTAATTCTTTCAAAGGCTGAAGTTTGGGTATTTTCTTTATGAAGCAAGTAAGGGTTGTGAATCTATGACTGATATGACTGTTAGTATAGCATTCTGATTAAAATAGGTGGGATGGTGGTAGTTCTTTAATGGTTTATGGTGACCAAGTAAAATCACTTAAGCAGAGTACATGTAGGCTACTCGGTAGCTGAAAAGTGTGGCCATCCAAAGAAAATAGCAAGAGGGTAGTAAGATTTTACTAGAAACAGTAAAATGAGAAACTAAGACCTAGATTTTTAAGAAACACTTTATACATGTTTGTTTTAAAGCATTTTATTGTATATATGAAAGTGGGTCATTAGAAATAATTGTCACATATGGTACACTCAGTTATTTACTCCATTTTATTTTGATTATTTGATTTATTCCTAATAATCGTAAGAACCCTGCAAGGTTTAGTCAGATGTTACAGATGAAGATCTAGAGAATCAAAAAGATTTAGTAATTTGCACAAGGTTAATGAGGATGACCATTTTGAAACTATACGTTTGGTGGTGTTCAGTGGAAGAGAAATAAAATCTGGCAGAACAAGGAAATATCTTCTTAAGTCACTGAAGCAGAAGTCCCTTATATTGTATTGATCCAAAATGAATCACATGCCCTTTCCTAATTCAGTCACTGGCTTGATTTTACTGGTGTGACAGGTGGTTGACTTTGATTAATCAAGTGGTTGAGTGTTGGAGTCACTAACCGTGAATACATGCTCATAAGGAAAATTTGTAGTTCAGCAAAAATGGGCCTCTGGCATCAAATAATTTGAGAGAGTGAGTTTGGAAATAACAGGCAGCATTTATTGAGAGCTTATTATGTACTACACACCCTTCCAGTCACTTTATGTGAATTAACTGTTAGGTCCTCACAGCTAATGCTGTGCTCTAAGTGACAGAGATTCAGTTTCAACAGATGTCTTCCTGACACCAGAACCTGTCAACTTAAATGCAATCTGTCTCAGTATCTAGTGACTGCTTGGTTATAGATAGCAGAACAGTGCCAGCACGCTAGAGTCTTATTTACTGTTTGTATATCCTAAGGGAACACCTCTGCTTTTTGCATTCTATGAAATGAAACATACTTTAGTAGTAACTACATTGTGAAATATTCTTTAGGGACTACCATGATGTTACTATCATTTTAGCACAATTTAATAAAACTCGAGTTTATAAAGGGAAGCAGGACTGATTAAGAGGATTAGAATGCATGTGAACTTTTTTCTATTTTAAATTTCTAAAATAATATACTGGGGGGGGGCGTGGTGGCACACACAGGTGATCCTAGCACTCTGCAGGCTGAGGTAGGAAGATCATTCGAGACCTCATTGTGTAGCCTGGGCTATGAAGTGCCTGAACTGCATAGTAAGAACCTGTCTCAAAAAGACAAAAAATAATAATAATAATAATGTACTTTGTACTGTTCCCCTTCAGTACTGGAAATTGGACCCCATGGCCTTTATACTGAGCTACATCCCCAACTCTTTTTTAATTTTTTTATTTTTCAGACAGGGTCTTGCTAAGTTACTAACTTGCCCAGGCTGAACTGGAACTTGGGATCCTCTTGCCCCAGCCTCACAGTGTTGGGAGTATAGGTATGCATCACCACACCTAGCTAAGATGATGTGCTGTTAAAGATGCTTTCTTTCTTTTTCATGATTCTGTTATTATTTCATTGCTTACCTTTTTAAAAATTGTTTATAATTTGACAAATAAAATGCACATATGGTTATGTACAAAAATATGCTTTCTTATTGGTATCTTTAGGTTTATTTGCTTTTTATAACAAAATGTGTAAATTCTCTAAATAGTATGTATTGGGTCCTGACCTAGATCCCCAATCTCCCAAATGAGTGTATGGCGAAGGCTTAAATAAAATGAGACAAGTGGTATTATTTTAGGGCTGCAGGAGGGTCAAAATCCTTTAGCTGAGCTTGAGACTCTGAGGGCTAAGACAAAGACTTCTCTGGACTGCCCACTTTTATTAGGTCCAAAACAAAGGGCTGGGAAACTGAGGAAAGTACAGGCAATGAGCAGGACCTTGGGAGTCACTTCAAGGACGTCTCCAAGTAATGGGTCATGTCATTTTAGGAGAACCGTTGTATCATGAAGACATGGTAGGAGTGAGATTGTAGGCGTAGTTCCTGCAGCTGCAGTCTCTATCTACTTAATTGATGTTTGAGCCAAGAGTCCGCAGCTGTGGTCTTGTCTTGCCTTTTGAGGTATCTCTGGCCTTACAGGCCACTATAGGCCTCAGCCAGGACCAGTGATTCATGAAGGTTCACTTGCTATGAATCAGCTCCCATCGCCAGGCAAGGGGCCTAGGCCTAGGATAGACTCACAGATAAACATAGACAGCCAGTTAGTTAATTTTAAATCCTGCTCAGAGCCACGTCGTAGTGGTCTCCAACAATATGTGTATTTATTTCTTTGGCTAGACTACAGTGGTGGACATCCACATCACATATTTTGTTTATTCTGTCTCCCTACTTTAGAATGAAAAGTCCATGATACTGGAGATTTTTATATTCAGTCTCTAGAAGAATGCGTAACCAACAGTTCTGTAGTAGGTGCTGAATAAATATTTGTAAAATAAATAATGAAGAGATGAACAAACTGGTCTTTTGTCTTTCTCCTCCTCCACTCCATTTCTTCCAGAAATGCAGATCTCTAGCTGTAAGCCCTTCATTCCTCCCTCATTATGAGGTTGAACACCAGACTTAGAAAGATCTGCTCACCAGGTTCTGTTTCAGTCTCAGATCAAGTGGCCTCCATGAGTAAGAGAACAGGTAGCACATTCATGGGAGTCTTGATTTTGTCCTTAAAATTTGAAGTCTTACTAATTTAGGCATTTGTCAGACTCCTAATTTGGTGTCAGCTCTGGTTTTGAATAGTAGAATAGCACTAATGGTAAAACATTAGCCATTTATTTTAACAAAAGTTTGCTTTTCACATGTGAACTACAGCTAGAATAGAGATGAGGAGTTACTGCATTTCAGCCTTGAGAACAAGGCCAGATAAAGGAATAGGTGAGAAGAAACTTCACCTTTAGGCTAACAATGGGAAAGAAACCAGTGATTCCTTGTTTCATCACCGCAGGAAGAAACTGTGATGTCCTACAGTGTTATAGGACATTGTAATGTTTCTGGACAACCATCTAGATGCCTTTGGACTCCATGCTCTTAATCATTTCTACAGTGTCTGTCAATAATAGTTATCATTTTTGAGATTGATTTATTTGTCAGACCCCAATGTAAAGATTTTGCAAGTGTTCATAATTTTTCTATATCAGTTAGTGTTGTGCATAAGAGGAAACTGAGACCCAGAAGGATGAAGTAATTTGCAGGAGTAGATTTGTAATTTGAACCTAGGAGTTTGAAATTTGGCTGCAGTGCCTGCTCTCAAAATAACTGTGGTAATGTGCTTCTCAAGTTTTAAAAATTAAGTATTTTATTAACATTCATAATTTATTAAATAATAAAATATCTCATTTAGCACTGTAACATACTTGTAGTTTAAATAGTGAAATATTCCTAAAAGGCTTATAACCATACAGTGAGTCTCTGTTCTCTCTCTCTCCACTTCTCCAGTTCCCTTTATCTTTTTTTTTTTTTTTTTTTTTGTCTTTTTGAGACAAGGTCTCTCTATACAGTTCAGGCTGGCCTTGAGTTCACTTTGCAGCCCAGGCTGGTCTCGAACTTGCAACGATCCTCCTACCTCAGCCTCCCTAGTGCTGGGATTACAGATGTGAGCCACCACACCCGGCTGTAAAATCTTCAGTGCCCTTTAGAAGCAGTGGGTTTTATCTCTGACCTTTCTTCTGGCATTTGTTCACCTTATTTGTATTTTTGATATTATCTATTTGATGATCTGGCCATCTTCTGTGTTTTCCCTAACCAATGTAATCATTTTGTAATTCCTTGTTAAATTCGTATTTGTTATTTTCTTACTAAGCAAATAACTGTACAACTGAGGATTGTTGTATGCATTTTGTTTGTTACCTTTTTGCCTTTTTTGCAGGAATGATTTACTGGTTTTTAAGTTTTTTGTTTGGTTTTCCGTATAATTATTGCAAATAAGTCACACACCATCTAATGATGTTTTCACACAATTTTCTGTACTATCAGTCATATCAGCTAAGTTTTTGGTTAATTTTGTTGTTTTTATATACTCTGGCCATGTAGGGTGAACTTCCAAAAGTCCTCTTACCCTTTCCAGAGAAAATAATCTCCAATTTTCTACTGATGATGGAGTGGTTACTTAGCACCATAGGAAGGGATCTAGATAACAAACTGCTTTTCCTGTCAACCAAATCCTCCCTGGCTTAGGATCAGTTTACAGGGAGGGGGGCATTCTTTCTTTAATTGCTCATCTGTTTACTTTTCTCATTCCAAAATTGGGTGTTATTATTCCTTCTGCATGTCTTTATTGGTGGCTGTTTAAAAATAACAAAACAAAAAACACACTTTTTAGTTTAGTACTAGATTGAGTTGTGGGGAAGGAGTGAAATAAACATTGTAGAAAATTATTTTATATGAAATAAAAAGCACCTTTAATACCACTAATTAGAAATAACTACTGCTGTTAGATTGGAATATGTCTTTTAGTCTTTGTGTGTGTGCAAGTTAACCATATCAAAATTGGATTATGCCATATACACTGAGAGTTATCTTTTATATGTTCCTTGGTGTGCAGAATAAAACCTGTAAATGCTGCTTTCACAATCTGTTGTATTTTCTGTTCTATTTTGGCCATAGACTTTCAGTCTGCTTATGCTAGTATTATACCAAGATAACTTTGTACAGAGAAAATTTATATGGAAAACACTCAGTGATTAAAAAAAATCCTTAATGTCTTTATTCAAAGGTGCTATTTTAATTTTCCATGCCTTGATGCTGATTTTTAAATTATCTGCCTCTCATTCCGCTTTATTTCATCCGGCCTGCAGATGGCAGAATTGTTGTATTTGAACAGCAATTTTAAAGGTTTAGTTTATTTAAAGAATTCTTGCAGCAAAATGAGAGGTAATTAAATGAATATTCTCCCTATTAAAGGATAAGTAAATTAATGTTAGGGACAGGGAGCCATGCTGAGAACATAATGGGTAATTTACTTTTTCATTTTGTCTACTTTCATTTCACAGTTTCTGTGTGCTTGGATTTTAGTTCTGTAAGTGGACTAGCGAGAATGACATGCTGTACCATATGTAAACTGCTGAATTTCCTTAATTAATTTAGTCAGAGTAATGGAGCTTAGGTCTGCTTCATATTGTAGCCATAGAGCAATTTATCCTGCATTTGTATTTTTAGAGTGCATATATTAACTTCTTTTTTTAAATATGGAAACCTTTTAGAATTCATGTATGTGTCATCAATTTAAGTCATTAATATTGTTCTTAGACTAGAAGAAATATGCTAGGGAACAAGAAATTAGAATTAGATTATTATGCCCTATTTGAAATTAAAGTCAGGATTATGCTGTAGAAAAACTGGAAGAGCATATTCAAAGAAATACAAAAGTTGCTTAGAGAAACTACTGTAAAATTCAGTGATTGATCACCGATAGGCAGATGATGTAGAACAGTTAAGCAATTGTGATTTGTGTCATTCTATTGAGGCAAAAAAATTTATTACAGTTCTAATGATTTGTGAGATTTTTAGCTTTTAAAATTAGATATAAACTATTAGAAATATGTATTACGTTAGTTACCTTAGTATTTTTAATGTTTTCTAACTGCTACGGAAGACCAGACTTTACTAGTAAATTAGTATAATTTATTAGCTTTATAAAAAGGAACTGAGTACTACCTTACTGAAGAAGAATTAAACTCTTAACTAAATCTTGCATAGTTTTGCATATAATTGAAGTATCCTGTTCCAGTTGAGCAAAAATCAGATTTCTTTTATTCTTCTGGTTCTTTTCTTACCTGTAGTTGGGATAATAATATTAGTAGGAGAGACTATACATTCCAGGGCCATTGGTTTGAAAAGATAATGGTGGGATTTACTGCTTATTAGAATGAAGAGGGAAGCTATAATTAATTTCTAATAAAAAATAGTGCAAATGTGGATTAAAATTCTAATCCAGGGAGTCTAGAAAACCAACCCTATCTGAAGAGTTGATAGAGCCATAAAAGGCAGATATTGATTATGTGCAGTGCTGTTACTGAAAGCTGATGCTATAATTATATAATTACTTTCCCATCACAAAAATGTGTTTCGAAAAGATATATATTATATATGTGTGTGTATATATATATATATATATATATATATAAAATCCTCCAATCCAAAGAGAATATACTAGAATGAAATATGTACTGTATTACTAAGTTAATACTTATGTTTTGAAATTTTTTTCCTAGCATGAAGGGCTAAAGATAGATTAGTTAGAGTAAGTGGAGAATATATTGCTCATTTTAGTCTCCATATTAAGCCAGAATAAACGATAGTATGAGTAATGGATGGAGATGTCAAAAATATCTTTCTTTGGTTTTTGTCACCATTTCAGAGTAAGGATAATGATCTATTACAGATTTTTATGCTTTATTATCATTATTCTGAGAAGCTATTTCAATTCATCCATGAAGGGTGACTATGAGGAATGGTTATGTTTTTTTCTTTTTAAGATAGGAAAATTTTCAAGGTTCTTGATGTTATGATTTGAAAAATAATGCTTAATAGATGCAGAGTTTCATAATATAGTGCTTAATGTAGGGACTGATGGAAACGTGAGGGTCTCTTAGGTGAAAGATTATAATATGAGGTAAAATCATAAATATAAATTGTATCATGGCAGCTGAACCAAAGTAAAAATATTCAAGAGAGACATGACTTAGTATTTGTCATACATTGGAATCTGAATATACTGTGGAGTCGTAGTGGTTATTTTGCTTCTTGGAAGTAGAACTCTATTTGATAAATAACTTTTATGTATATATGATTATGAAATATTCTGTCTCATAATGCCAGACTTGAACTTTCTGACAGAAGCAATGTATTGAAACTTTTTTTTCTAAAGTTCTACTTTTCAAAAAGAGGCTGGCTTCTTCCTATGATACTTTCTAAAACATAGGAATCTTTTGCCTTTAAGGAAATAAAAGAAAAAAGAAGCCGCTTGTCATTATGAATTTTTAAAAGTGTAGAGAGTTGAATTGGCTGTACTTTTTTGGGTGGGAGGGTACTGGGCGGTTGCACTGAGCTATATGGTATCCCTCTTGTTCTTTTGTATTCTTTGAAAATAGGTCTTGCCAAGTCACTACGTTTCCTAGCTCAATAATAGATATACATCATAGTCCAGGTGATTAAAAGGCGATCATTTTATTATTTCAAAATGTTTACTGCATTATATTAGCCTTTGAGCACTTATTAATACTTATTAAAATTGCAAGTATAGGATTATTTTGGTTTGAATTTGGAGTTGTATCACTGACGTTACAGTTTGTGTGTGTGCGTCTATTTTCCCTAAGATCATTTCCTTAATTCCAGTTCATTCAAGAATTTGGTCTTGGGCCAGGGGTCTAGCTCAGCCGTTCAAGCACTTGCTTGGTAAGTGCAAAGTCAGGAGTTCCATCCCAGGTACCAAAAAAAAAAAAAAAAAAAAAGAATTTGGTCTTCCAATACTGACACTGATGCATTGAGGTTATGCATAGCAGTTTCTGTTATTTTGTACCTGTCTAATGTCTTGCTTGATGTGCCTATTTTAGCCCACAAAAACTTATTTTACTAAGAAGATGCAAATATTTTAAAAGCTATAATCTAGTTATAATATGCCTTTCAACTAGAGGTAGCTTGACAAATAAAATTGTTGCAGTGGTAATTGAGAGTCATAGTGGACAGGAATTGGATGGCCTGTGTACTCTTTTCTAAAGTAGTGATACATTTTAATAGTAAACTAGGAGATGGGAGAACCACTGTAGTTATTTTTCTTTCATGTTTCTAACATTTAATGTACATGAAGATTATCTGTTCTCCTCTATATTTCTGTTATTCATTGACAGTAGTAAAAATGGCTTCTTTCGGTATGTCCAAGATAGATGTTTTGTTAGGATATTTTATTAGACATATTAAAAATGCATACATGGAGTCAGTGTGTCTGGTTTGCTGTGTTTGAGGTTTTTTTTTTTTTTTTTGTCTTTTTGAGACAAGGTCTCGCTATGCAGTTCGGACTGGCCTTGAGCTTACTTTATAGCCCAGGCTGGTCTCGAACTCACAACAATCCTCCTGCCTCAGCCTCCTGAGTGCTGGGATTACAGGTATGAGCCATCACACCCAGCTGTGTTTGAGTTTTTAGGAGAATAGGTTACATATAACCCGTGATTAATGGGTGTTCCATATTGCAAGGAACACATGAATCGGACAGATGGAGATGAAATGGCTGGCTGGCTGGATGGTGTCTTGATGCTGGTTAAGTTGAATAAAACCCAGAATGTAACTATAGGTGGACTCCCCAGTACAACCTCATATTTGGGCTTTGTGCTTTCTGTTTCAGGGGATGTTTATCTATGTAAAGCAAGCACACACGAGTAAATTGGTGCCTCGCATCCAGTAGCCCCTGGCGGAAGAAATAGAGAAAGTTGGTCTGTCTGTGAGTCTGCCTTTGAAAGACAAGTTTGTGGATGCCAGTTCATAGCAGCTGAGAGAAAGATGCAGGCTTCCTATAAATGGGGAGTTCTCAGAAATTGAGGACAGGGCTGAAGCAGATGCATACGCTTTTCTCCAGGCCTTTAGAGAGGAGTGAAGGAGAAGTGGAGAGTGGATAAGAACTTTCTTCTGAGTGCATGTATGCTATTCAAAAGGAGTGGAAGTACCTTTGACATGAAGCTGTAGGAGTACTCCATTTGAAATTACACTAAAATTGGTTCAGTTTCCCCCAGGAAATCTTCAGCCTCATTTAACATTTGTGTTAAATTCCCATACTCTTATTCTTAAAATGTTAACAGACAAAAAAGCAATAGCATTCTGTCTTTTTCCACATTTTAAATATGTTAGCTATGCTGCAGTGTATTGCTGGTTTGGGTCTTGAAAGTTGAATAAGTTGAGGGAATAGGTTCTGAAAAAAACCTCAGGAAACGGAATTTGTTGCTGTAGTATTTATAAATTATAAATTGTAATCTAAAAGTTGTGAGCTGTTTGAATTGGTCCTTGATGTGGATGACAGTTGGGAAGCCCAGCTGGACAGATAGATACTGTCTCCTCTGGAGCTAGGGAAAAAGTAGTAATGCTTTACTGAGAAATCTCAAGTTTAAGGTGAGACCTGCCTTTTTGGATCCCCAGTTGAATTATGATAGGGAACAAAATCTGGTGTCATTTAAACCCCTTATGTCCTCTTGCTTGATTGCCCTTGATAAAGCTAACTTTTCTTTTCATACTAGCTCATGGGAACCTTTGACTATTACATAGTATAATATTAAAAGAAAATAAAAAACAGTTTCTTAATTCTGATCTTGATTATTCTGCTATGGGTCATTCTTTCTTCCTTCCCCTTCCCC
>PVLA01005161.1:0-53319 GCA_004027455.1 Hydrochoerus hydrochaeris | reverse complement strand
CTGTTTTTCAATTTCAGTTGATCCTATTAAAATACTAATGCCGTCATTGTCTCCTACAATGGAAGAAGGAAACATTGTGAAGTGGCTGAAAAAGGAAGGTGAGCAAATACATTACTAATGTTTTCTGTGCTTTGTTATTTGATCACTTTTTCTAGTGTATTATATTACAAAATGAATGATATGAATGGAATAAATTGTATTACTTTGATAGTTAATGTAAATTTGCTTAAATAAAAATTTCCTGTGTTAGTTAATGGAATAAAGTTTTCTGGGTTGGCCCTGTATCTCTTAAAAGCAAAGGAAAATATTTGAAGAGTTTTTCCTTCCAAATTTTAGTCCTTATTTCTAGCTTTTACTTTCAGCATCATAAATTTGTTAATCCCTTAGTTCATAACTGCTATGATTGCACATGTACACATATCCATGCACGTCTTTTCCTGAAACTAAGCATATCTATTATAAATTTTATTGGAAAGAACAAATGAGTAAGAATGATGAGAAATGCTCCAAAAGAACAGTAGAGGCTGGTAGTCTAGTAATTGCTGAAACATATTATTAAGACTCTAAAATTGAAAGCGAGATTGGTGCTTAAAAAGATAGACTGATGGAACTACGTACAAAATGAGAAAATAGATGGCACTTGGATTTTTAGTGTATAATGAAGGAAGACAATACTAGATTTATTGTTTCTGTAATGCCAAGGATAAATTACACATGAATTAAATGCTTAACGGTATAAAAACAAAACCATATACTATAAATACTACAAAAAATGGATAAATTCTGCTAAAGTTGGAAGTAAAATAAACATATTGTAACTCAAAATGTAGATACAGTAAGGGAAAGACTGATTAAATTTAGCAATACAAATAATAACTTTTCTGCAGCTGAAAACCTGATAAGTCAAGTAAAAAAGTGACAAAAGAGTATTTGTAAGAATAAGACTATCAACTCAGTAGAAAAACTGAGAAGATATATCAGCAAATAGTTTACACAAAAATTCCAGATGGTTGTCATACTCAAAAAAGGATGTTTAACTTTTATACAGATAAGACTAGAACTATGCAAACAAGTATCACACTAAGATATCATTTCTGATCATATTGACAGAAATTAAAAGTTTAACAAACTTCTGTTGTGGCTGTCAAGAGAAAAAAGGAAGCATAGACTCTGAAACACTGCTAGAAGAAATGCAAAATAGTATAAACTTTAGAGTAAAGAATAGTAATATCTACAAAAAATTATTTATATTCACCCTTTGGTCCAGTAACTCTACTTCCAGGGATCTGTTTCACTTAGTCCCATATCAAAAGGGACTACTTCAGATGTTCATTTATTTAACTATATATTTGTAACAGGGTAACTAAAGGACAAAGTAGGTCCAACAACAACAACAAAATAATAATAAGCCTAAGCTATTAGAGTAATTATACAATGGAGGTTATGTTGGTATGGTTAAGCTGTCTTTTCTTTGTATCTTGTGGGGTAAAACAAATGAGTGAAGATATCATTGAGAACCTGGATTTGAAGGAGAAACAGATAAAAGATAGTTAAGGTTAAGGAAAGACTCTTTGATGGTAGTTTTGTTTGTTTGTTTAGTTTTGTTTTCTCCTGGCAGTGTCGGGAAACAAGGACCAATCCAATTAGCAGTGAATACCCAGTACCTGTATTGTAGTCTCAGAATACCAGTTCCCACTAAAGTGAATGAAGGCTTCTGAAAGAATGGCTACTTCCAGGTCTTGGGCAGTAAATATATATATGAACCTGGAATAGTTTGACAGTTCAGAGAAAAAGGAATGTATCCGAAATTTCCAAAGGTATTGCATAAGACTCAGGAGCTAAAGATAGAACTGTTTGAGGACCAATAAGGATAATAGCTAGTCTTTGAAATATACATTGTGTATTTGAGCCTTCAGTTCACAGTAATACTAAAGAAAAACAGACTGACAATAATTGATCGGCTTTGGAGGCTGCTAGGAAATAAACTCATTTTGAAAACTGATAATAAATGGAAAAACTCAAGCATTGTTTTCCCTGTCTTTCCTGTGTGGACTGTAGCTCAGGGGAATCAAGTAATTCATGGGAAGAAGTGTTTCATTATTGACATATCCCCATTGTTAAAATATTGAAGAATTATCAAATGCCACTATGTCACCATTTTGCAATCTCTAATGAAACAGATTACATTAGAGATTGTATGCAACCAATCTACAGTTAGTTTTAAAATAAGCCTGGTGAAGGATGAGAGGATTGGGAGGGTCACAGATCAGTTAGTTGACAGTTAAAGTCAGGTAAAGGACACATGGATGCATGTGGCTTCATTACCTTTCCTCACTACTTTTGTGTGTATCTTAAAGTTTTGTAATACAGTTTTTATAATTGTATGTGCTGTCCTTGGAATACAGCTTGAAGTGAGAAACTACTCTTTACTCAACCTTTTTTCCTCCCCTGCTACCAAGGATTGAGTCCAGTACCTTCCCACTGAGCAGCATCCCCTGCCCTTTTTACTTTGAGACAGGATCTCATGAAGTCAGTAGCTTGTCCAGTAGCTTATCCAAGCTGTCTAATGTGGGATCCTCCAGCCTCAGCCTCTCAGAATGCCAGAGTTATAAGCATCTGTTACCTAATATGCCTGAATTTTCCTTAGCTTTTTGTAAGTATAGGACTATTTGGGTGTTGCTGTTATTAACACATCATGACAGGGTCATGATATGTCTTGCAGCTGGACAGCTTAAACCATTGGTGGTACATGCATGACTGTCCCATTGGGTGTATTTTAAAGTTAATTTTGTTAGTAAAAAGGCCCATGGAAGTGGTGACATCTGTTTGTACTACAGAGATCCATTTGTGGTACAAGTTGCCGAAAAGGACAGTCATGCAATTGAGGTAGTATTTGAGTTGCTCCTTGTAGAATAAATGGGCCTTCAAAGAGTGAGAAAGAAGAGCATTCCTGTGTTGTAAACAGTGGGAACACAATGTCTGAAGGAGATTGTCATGAGACATATTTTGGCGACTGCAGGTAGTTCCAGCTGCACTGAGAGCATAGTGCATAGCAAGGATCTTGAATACCAATGTTGAGCTTTTCAGTCTGTGAGGATCTTATCCTTAAGCCAGGATCCAGCCACACTCCTGTGATACATAGGAAGTATCTAACTCATGCTTTCTCAACCCCTGTTAGTAGCGCTGCAATGAATGGAACAGGTGCTGAGAGTACTCTAGTATCAAGTTCTTAACTAGTCAACTTAAGTTCCTTTCAAACCAAAATTGAAGACTTCTTATCATTAAGATCATCAACAGCAGATGGGTAAGGCTTGCTGTCATTACTCTTAGGTAAGAAATCCTTTGAATTAAGTTGCACTTAAACATAGGAAAGGAAAATCACTAAGTGTCTGCAGCTTCTGGATCTGTGAGTGGAAATTGAAGCTTGCATGCATGCTGGACCTGGGCAGGATGATTGGAACTGCTGAGATGGGGAGCAGAGGTTTAGTTAGAGGGGATGGAAGGGTAGAGATGGAGAAAGGGAAATGAAGAATTAGGTTCAGCTTTGGCTGTGGTGACATTTGAGATGGTTATCAATAGACATTCAAGGAAAGATGTCCAGTTGGTTGTAGGAGTTGAAGTTCAGGAGCAAAGTCTGACATGGAAATAAGAAAGTTGAAAGTCATAAGCATATGCATGAAATAATAATAACATGATAATAACAAACATTTTTTAAAACTTTGGATCTATGTAAAGTAATAATACCTAATCCTTTATCATTTTTCTCTCATGTGCTTTTCCTCATCAGGCTTTGGGGTTCTATTTTATAGTGTTTGCATTTTCTGAGACTCTCTAGGTAGAAGTAAAATTGTTCTGAACTCATAATCCCCCTGGGTTACCTGGCAGAAATCATTCTTTTGGAGGGGCATAGCTCCTAATCCAAGCTACACAGGATCCTAAATAATGTCCCACTTAAGCAAGAGTCACAATCCCCAAAGTAATTCAATAATGCACCAAAAACCAGGGATTTAGCTCAGTGGCACAGGTACCTGCCTGGCAAACACAAGGCAAGTTTGATCCATGGTACCCAAAATAACGATGATAACAATAATAATAATGCTGATGCATCAGGAAGCAGTGTTTTAGGAGCAAATGTTAGTAGGCATGACAAGCAGTGGGACTAGACTGATAAGAACTTCCATTGGAGAGTTACTAGATACATAATAATGTCATGAGGAAGTCAGACACTACAGAATGTCTAGGCAGATTTGAAAAAGAACAAATGGAACTTCTAGTAACGAATATCATCTCTAAAAGAAAACACTTAAGGGTGAGTGAAAGTGTGATTAGACATGACTGAAAAAGAATTTGTGAACTGAAGAACACCATGAAGGAATTAGCTTGCAGCCATCCCAGGGGGAGAAAAGCAGTGGATAATATGAAAGAGAAGTTGAGACAGGAAGGAGAAACAAGATTCATCTAGTAATCCAAAATGAAGAGAGAAAGAGGGGATGAAGAAGAGGTAGAATTTAGTCACATAAATGATTCGGTACTTCGTTAGGCAATGCTTTGAACACTTGGCTAGGCTTCGATAAAATAGTAATAAAATAATTATTAGCATCTAAGAAAGTTTTACTTTTAAAAGAATATAATTGATTTTAATCTATTTTTAGGTTTCTTTAATGAATGATAGAGCTTTGGCTGTTTCTGTGTAAGTAGGACAGGGTTTTGGCTCATTAAATAATGATTAAGACCCAGAATAGCCTTTTGGAGACCTTTTTTAAAAGACTAAATTTCTTCGCACTTTGCAGATTTATAAGCCTATGGATAGGAATATCTTTGGTTAACATCACTCAGGCTTCTAGCTGAGAAGCCTGGCAGTCTGAATAAGTTATTCACATCCATTAGAATATGGGCAGTATGATCAAGAGCTGGAAGAAATTTGGTGTCATCACTGTGATCTTTTTTCCTGTTAATGATAATGTGCTGTTTTCATGTGGAACTGGCCAGGATGTATATTCATGTGGGACAGGCAGTATTTTTAAGCTTCTGGAGCATATTTCCCTGAAGGTTTTTCTTAAATGTCTGTATTCTGCCAACTGAAGGGAAAATTTTGTTTACCAAAGCACTGTTAAATGAGAACAGTCTTAATCCTTGTTTTTGTTGATTCATAAACTTCTTTTCCTAACTGATCACTTTTGTGACTTAGTCATGTTCTTTCACATGTAATTTGCTTCTTTTTATTAACATTTATGTGCTGTGAACATGCAGAAATTCTTTAATAAGACGTGATCCCAGTTATTGATTCTGGGAAGTATTTCCCGTGCAGTTTGGTTCGTGTTCATGAATTCTCTACCAACTCCTATGTCTTCAAGATTTTTACCTGCTTTGTCTTCCAACAGATTTAGTTTCTGTTTTAATATTTAGATCTTTGATCCATTTAGATTTTAGTTTAGAACATGGTGACAGGCATGGGTCTTAATTTTAGTTTTCAGCATATAGAAAGCCAGTTTTTCCATTTATTAAAGAGACTATCGTTCTTCAGGTGAACATGCTTGACCCCTTTTTCAAAGATAAGGTGGCTGAGTGTGTTCATAGTTGTATCTTCTAGTCTATTCCATTGATCTTCAGGTCTATTTTTATTCCAATACTATGTTGATTTTATTACAGTAGCTTTGTAGTATAACTTCAAGTCAGGGATTGTGATGCCTTTTGCCTTGGCTTTGCTGGTTAGAATTGCCTTTGCTATTCTAGGTCTCTTCTGGTTCCAGATGAATTTTAGGAGTGATTTCTCTAGATTTATGAGGTATGTTAGTGTTATTTTCATTGGGGTTGCATTGAATCTGTATAACAATTTTGGGAGAATGGCCATTTTCACAATACTTTTTCTTCCTATCCATGAACAAGGGATGTCTTTCCATTCACTGAGGTCCTCTTTGATTTCTTTTTCAGGGTATTATAATTTTCCCCATACAACTCTTACATCTTTCGTTGGATTAATTCCTAAGTATTTCATTTTTTTGGATGCTAGTGTGAAGGGTGTGGCTTCTCTTATTTCTTTCTTGGTGATTTTGTTGTTAGTGTATAAGAATGCTATTCTGCATGTCCAAAGAAATCTCCAGCAGAGTGAAAAGAAAACCCACAAACTGGGAAAAAATCTTAGAACTGTCCCTCAGACAAAGGACTTCTGTCTAGAACTTATAAAGAATTAAAAAAAAATCAGACCCCCGAAATTCAAAGACCCAATCCAAAAATGGGCATCTGAGATGAACACACTTCTCAGATGAAGAAATATGAATGGCAAATAAATACATGAAAAAATGTTCACCATCATTGGTCATTAGAGAAATGCAAATTAAAACCACACTGAGATTCCATCTCCAGAAACAATGGCCAGTATCAACAAAACTACCAACAACAAATGCTGGAGAGACTGTGGGGAAAAAGGAACTCTTCTGTACTGTTGGTGGGAGTGTAGACTGCTGCAACCACTGTGGAGGTCAATCTGGACATTCCTCAAAAAGCTGGGGTTGGAAGTCCCATTTGACCCAGCTATTCCACTCTTAGGCATATTCCCAGAAGAACTGAAAACATCTTACCACAGTGATACATGTGCACCCATGTTTATAGCAGCACAATTTGTAATAGCCAGATCTTGGAAACAACCTAAGGGCCCATCAACTGAGGAATAGATATAAAAATTGTGGTAGTTTTATACAATTGAGTACCATTCAGCTATAAAGAATGATCACATTGAGATATTTATAAATAAATGGATGCAACTTGAGACCATACTCATAAGTGAAATAAATCAAACTCACATGTATAAATACCATATAGTCTCCCTAGTGTAAGAAATGGTAAGAGTACATAAAATTTTATACTAATCATGGTTCACCATTATATTGCTTTGAAGTCTTATGTTTTCATTCATTGGTTGGGATGGTTTTATTCTGTTTTGTTTGATCTTAATATATGTGATGGTTTGAATAGTTACTTTGAAGAAAAGACAATATGGTAGCCATTGTTGATTTAATATCATCTTGCTCTGAAGTCCTACCATGCTTTTGTTTTTCTGTTACCATGGTTCTATCATGTTATGTCTTACTGGATTTTAATATGTATGATAGTATAAACAAATTCTTTATGGAAAATGAAATAATATAGTAGCCATTGTTCATCTTCGGTTATTTGGTTCAGAATGCCTTGCAATACTTTCATTCTCTTGAGTGGTTTTATTCTATTTTGTTATGTTTGACATTATTGTGTGTAAAGCTAAGCTCAACTATTTCAAAGAAAGAGACATTATGATAGCTACTGTTAATATCCAGTTGTCTTGTTGTGAAGTGCTGTGTTGCTTACATGGTTCTGTTCTGATCTGCTTAGATCTGTCTTTTGTTTTATTCTCTTTAAAATAAAATTTTTTTTAAAAAATAAAAAAGAGGAGATTGCAAGATGGCCAACTGAGTGGCGGCACGACAAGAGAGCCTCTCTGAGAAAAAAAAATAAAAACAACTCAGATGCTGGAATCTGGCAACATGGAGAAAGCCAGACAAAAGGAGAGGAATTCTCATGACCCAGGAAGAAACTGAGGAAAAAGAAAAATAAAAAAGAAAGAAGAAAAAGAAGTACGGACAGAGGGCTGGAGCTGGGCAAGCCCCGATCGCTGTACTGGCACATCTTAAAGTCAGGTGACTCACGATAGAGCTGAGATCGCGGCCCTGCTGAGAGCGGGGTTGATGAGCTCCAGACCCTCGGCTGGAGGAGGTGCTGAGACGGGGAGTGGAAACGGCCAGTTGAGCTGCACGAACTTTGGTGAGTGATGGGAACTGGAATCCCCAAACCGGGAGGACTGGCTAGGTGACATTTTGAAGTTGGGCAGGGCCAGCTTGAATCAAAACCCGAGGCAGCATCCACTGATGACTCCTAGTCCAAAGCAGATTGGTGGGATCTGCTCGGGCAGGGCCACGCCCCTGGTTGAAACCCAATAGCCAGGGACAAGGCTTTTCTGGGCCAGTGGCATCCCCAGGGAGCACACAAACTTGTTGAAGCATAAACTGGTTGACTGGTGTAGGGGGAGGAGCCAACTCTTAGGGTGCAACTCACAGATCTGCAGTGGACTAGGGGGCAGTACTTCCCTAGCAAGTGCGCTGCAGAAAAACTGTAAGCAATACGAAAGGCCCAGAGACCTCCACCACCCACCTGTCTGAAGGGGGCCGAAAACATGACAAGACAGAGAAAGAGCAAAAGGTCCCCAACTGTGGAGCCAGGGAAAGTGAGTCCAACAGAGGTAAATGCAGAGGAGATTGAGAGCAGCAAACCTGTAATGTCAGAGACAGCCTCATTGGAAATAAAGAAATACATTCATGACCTCATCGTCGAATTTAAATCTGAAATTCTAACTCAGGTGAAGCAAGATATAAGAAGATTAATAAAAGAAGTCCTGAGTAATCCTCAAGTAGACACAAATGAAAGAATAGAGGAACCCAGAGAAAGGAGAGAAGCCTTTGATGAAGAATATAAACAAAACCTAGAATACATGCAACAGATCCAAAGAGAATATCAGGAAATTAAAAACTCCATTGAAACCTGGCAAAACCTTTTAACAGAAACTAAAGACAAATTTTCAAAACTTGAAGATAGATTTGCAAGGTATGATCGTGAAAGGAAACAGCTCCTAAAGATAACAAGGAACCAGGAAGCAACGATACAAAGGCTAGAAGACAAGAGGATTTATAACCTAAGAATAAAGAATGTGAATGAAGATGCAGCAACAAATACAAATGAAATAAAAAGTCTATTCACAGAAATAATTAAGGTAAACTTCCCAAACATAGGTAACGGAAGTAAAGTTCAGATAAATGAGGCATATAGAACTCCAGCCAGCTACAACCAAAACAGATCTACACCCAGACATATAATAATCAGGATCCCAGAAATCCATCACAAGAACAGAATGTTAAAAGCAGTCAGAGAAAAGAAACAGATTACCTATAAAGGAAAACTCATCAAAATCACAGCGGACTTCTCAATGTAAACCATCAAATCAAGAAGAGCTTGGAATGAAATATTCCAAGCTCTGAAAGAAAATAACCTCCAACCCAGAATGATGTACCCTGCAAAACTGTCTCTCAGAATTAATGGAGAGACAAGATATTTCCATGACAAAGAGGAACTGGGGGAGTTTGTAACCCGCCATTCCAACCCTGCAAAGAATACTGAACGACATTCTAGAGAGAGAGAAGAAAATGACCAGGTTTCCAGGAATAATGGCAAAAAGGCCTCAAAGAAAGGGGCAGACTGTGGAATGAAGGAGAAAAGTAAATAAATAACAACAGAAAAATAGCATGGCAGAGATAAGACAGAGAAGATTGGTTATATCACTGTTTTATCTTGACTGATTTTATTTGAATCTGCTATGCTTGAGAGTGTCAAGTCTGAGAGTAGAGGCAGCTACTCTGAAGATGACAGGATTCAATAGGATACCCATTCTGGTTTGATTGTGAACTGCCTTTGAAGTCCTATAATGTCTCCAATGTTTAGATTTTATTAATATTGTAAAGCAATGCTAAGTTTATATTATATTTGATGATACAGACAATTTTATTGAAAATAACAAAAGGCATCATAGTGACTACCATAGATCACCTAGTGTTGTGTTTTTGTATGTTCTTTTCATTTCATGTTTCCCTAGGAATTTGTATTGCTGACTTGTTTTGATTTGTTTCTCCCTCTAATACAGAAAGACTAGGTATATATATAGAGACTTATACATGTGTAGAACTTCTAAGTAGTTTACAAGAATGGATTATAGTTATTGTAAAGAAAAAAAAGGAAAAGAGTATTCTAAAGGATGTAACTGCCTGTATGTTTGAGTGTGTGGAATTAATAACCATGGTGCTAAAGTTTTAGTTGGATGGATGAGCAAAACTGACTGCAGTCTCACTGTTTGGATGTACACTTTGTGGACTTCACTTTTGTAACTTGAACAACTGCATCTAAGAGGAAAGTATGTAATTATCAACTAGATTTTTTACTGGTTACTATTCTTATTTGTTTTGTTTTGTTTTTGAGATTTTGTATTGTTTCTACCCTCTTTCTGTTTCAAAATTTTTTCTTTAAATAAAAAATTAAAAAAAAAAAGCAGGAGGAAAAGAAAGTGCTCTAAAAGAGATCTGTATGTATACTTAAGTGTGTAGGATTGATAACCATGTTACTAAGTTTTTGCTGGATCGGTGAATAGAACTGTTTGCAGCCTCACTGTTTGAATGTCCACTTTGTGTGCTTTAATTTTGTAACCTGAACAACTATATCCAAGAAGACAATATGTAATGTATCAAATAGTGATTTCTTACTGTTTATTTTTTTTGAAATTCTGTAGTGTTTCTACCCTTTTTTCTGTTTTGCTTCCCACCCTCTTTAAATAAAATTTAAAAAAAAATTAACTGAGACCCCCCCCCAAAAAAAACATTTATGTGCTGTACACATTGGTAATGATTGCCTATGTCTAAATATGCCTGATACTTCTGACATTTCTGATAACTCAATTCATTCATTTTGTGTTGAAAACAAATTTATATTTTGATGGAGAGTACTTTTAAATAACCTATTTGTCTTATTACCTTTTTTTTAAATCTTGCCATCTTTGTTAATATATGGTCACTATTTAAAACAATTATGAGATTGAAATTTATCTTGAAAAAGAGTAGTGTATCTAATTATGAATCTTTTTAAGTAAAGGCTAAGTGATTGGATTACATGGATGTTAATTCAGTCTTAAAACTAAGAACTGCTTTTATTCATGTATATATGCATGCATATATAACACAATTTGATTCTTTTCAAATTAAGTGTCATTACTACAGGAACTCAGGAGTAAGAACAAAAACATGTCAGTTGAGGTATACAGAAAAAGTTATGGCCAAAGTAGAATTTGTAAATGATTCTTATCTTGACAGGTGTATTTTAAGATAAGAAGGTAACAGTACAGTGAAAAGAACGCTGCCCTGGGAATCAAGTTTGTCTTTTGGATTTTTTTCTGCTCTGTCATGAGAACTACTTGGGAGTAAGTTGATGTAGATGAAATTTAAGGTTTATTTCTAGCTTGAGAATTGCATCATAACTCATTTTCATTTCCCTTTTTTAAGTTAAGGCACAATAGTATAGATGTAAATTATTTCCACATTGGCTGAACAGTAGTTGTATAAGTATTGATATACTTAATTTAACACGGAAGAGTGAATAAAAATATGCATTATAGAATTAGTAAAGAAGACACTTTGAAAATGTTATATAATAGCTACAATTTCAAAATCTGTTGAAGAGCAATTTGACATCTTTATTACAGGTTGTTGAAGGGGAAGTCCTTCAGATATTTTCTATCTAAAATGGGCATGGTTTACTTTTTCCATCATTAAAAAAATCAAATCTGTTAAAGTAAGAAAAAGAAAAAGTTCTGTACATGAGAAGTATTCCTTTCTTTCTTGAGTTATTTAAGAATTTTCTGACACAAAGCACAGTGGAACAGTACCAGGCTGAAGCAGCTGTGTGAAATACTTAGGCACAGGGTCTGGAACTGCCGTCACGTCTGCTAGGTATATATACATAGTCTGCACAGTACTTGGTATGATTTCTTAGGTACTGCCATTCTTTGTAAGTGTTTCTTCTGAAGATTGGGAATTTTGAACATTTCACATAGGGTTTTTTGGTAAGATTTAGACTGTCTAAGGATGTGTAATGTTGTATGAAATTCAAAAATAAAACTGAAGGAAACTTTTTCCTGTGTCACCAGAAGCCAATGGTGAGTTACCTGAGTATCTGGATGCTGTTGTAGATAAGGCTTTTTGCTTTCTGTTATTTCTGGGAATATATGTTTGTGAGGCTAAAGTGGAAAATTTTTGTCAATTATATTGCATAAACAACTTCAGTGTTTTTTCAGTATGTTATTTCAGTTATTATTTGAGCATCTTTATTTGAACTTTATTTAACTTTTTGGGGGGCAGTACCAGGGATCAAACTCAAACCTCACACTTGCCAGGCAGGTGCTTTTGCCGCTGAGCTAAATCCCCAGCTGAAGTATAACTTATATACCATAACATTCATCTGTTTTAAATACACAGTCCAGTAATGTTCAGTAAATGTATAGATTGTGCAGCCATTAACAGAGTCGTTTTAGAACATTTCTGTCCTCCCCAAAAGAGCTCTGCTGTCTGATCATATTTATTTCCCCCTCCCATCTGGACCACTTCCATTTGCATTTTGTCTAAAATTGTGTCTTTTCTGGATATATTGTATAAATAAAATAATACAAAATTTGGGCTTTCATGACTGGCTTCATTCATTTGGCATGGTTGGAATTCATCCATGTTGTGGTGTATACCAGCTGGTCATTCGTTTTATTGCTGAGTTATTTTTATCATTTTACTTTTGATTGTTATTGCTAATATTTGTGTTAGAACAGAATGCTAAAACTGGCTTATGGAATTATAGATTATTATACTATTCCATAGAACTTTCTGTGGTGAACATTTGCAGTAGCACTAGACAGGTAGAATAAGAGGCTAGAGGGATAGAGGGGAGGCAGCCAGGTTGCCTTAGGTCTCGGGTGGTGCAGACATCATGTAAATAAGCTATAAGGGGTGACAGACACTGACTAGGGATCCTGCATAGAGTGGGATTGGCATTGCCAGCTTGTGCTTTCATTCCGTCTGATTAGGACCCTCTTGAAATAGTATCCTGTTTATGATTTTGACTCTAGCGTCTGTCTTATATATAAAATGTCATTCATATGGAGGCAGCTGTAAATGTTAAGCAAACCATTGAATTTTATCTCTAATTGTGGATGTCTTGGTGATTCAACATAGCAGTAAGTTTTTCTCTTACTTTCATGTAGATCTGATTTACTTGGTCTTACACTCAATAACCAGCCTTCCTCTGTGACTAGCACCACACATATCTTTGAAATAAAGATAACTCTTAACTTTTGGTCAAACACAATTATTTTGTGAAAGCCTTTGGATGTTTAGTTAATAAAATAAGCATCACTATAAATCCTGTTTGACCAAGACTGTACTTCATGCCTTGACCTTACAAACAGAGAGGAGCCTCTGTACTCTTCTATCCTCAACTCTGGCAGCTGCCCATCTGAACAAAGGAACAGGACATGATGCTGGCACCGGTGCTGGGGAGCGGCCCCCGGGCGGGCCTCTAGTCTGGCCCCTCCTGGGGCCCGCACTCTCGTTCCAGGCCCGCTCCACCTCTGCCCTTGATGGACCATGAGGAGATGGTGCAGGAATGCTCCAGGGCTGCCATGTCCTTCTGCAGCCAGTCATCCATCAACAAGACAACTGAGAAGTTGTGTGTCCCTCATGCCATGCATGTGCCTGTATCCTAGCTGCTCAGTCTTTTTTTCTTCAGACTGTAAACTCAGTGGACAGAGCCATTGTTTATCATTGCTTTTGTACCCATGCTTACTGCAATGCTTTTTACATTAGTACTTGTGGAATGATCTGTTTGAAATGAGAGACCATGGATAGGAAATTAGAATGTATCTTGATTATTAATGGTTGTTTTACCTGAAGGTACAAAATGATCTCAAAGTGTATGCAAAGTGTTATCCTAATACTTTTAGATCCATAATACTTTCTTGTATAGCTGTACATTCAAAATCTTCTTGAGAATCAGTGACATTAATATTAACTTACTTAGCCAGGGTCTAACTCTAAGTTGGGAGAGGTTCCTTGTACTGACCCTGCTAAGCAGCCCTTTCTTTCATGTGGTCTTTGCCAGCTGCCCAGAGTGTCCTTTCTCTTTGCTTCCAGAGCTTTGTGTGTGCTGCCTTCTGCCTGGATCATTGCCCTTTTATGTATCTTCTCATCTTTTTAGACTCAGATGAGAGATTGTTCAATTCCAGGAAGCCTTCCAGAGCATATTTATTAACTTAAGTGTTTAGATTTTCCTTTATGCTCTTACTGTGTTCATCTGTTAATATTGCTATTCCCACTGTTTTAGGGGGCTGTTTGAGGGCATATATTGGTATGTCTCGTATGTTTCTATTCATTTGTACTTTAGTTTGTAAGCTAAAATCACTAATATTTTATTTTTGTATTCATTCTGATAATCACTGCTTTTAATAGGTGATTTTAATCCACTTACATGTATTGTGATTACTCATATATTTGACTTTATTTCTGTTATTTTATTTCTATTGTTCATTTTTATTTTTATTCTGGTTTGTGTATGTATGTGCCTACTTTCTGTTACATGACTTTTTATTTTTCCTGTGCTATAGGTTGTGCTTCTTTTCTTTCTTTTTTGGATTTCTGTTTTTAAATTATTAAATTTTGTCAGTAAGGTTTAGAGTTATTCATCATTTTTTCCTCCTATCTCAAAGTCATTAATGTGGGTAATTATCACATAAATATTCTCTTATCTATATTACTGTTTTTAAGTTTAAGTTGCACTTTTTAAAACCCTCATACATTACTATTTCAATAGTTAATATTTCACATTTTAACAACTTCCTTGGTAACTTGTTTCCTGTATCCCAAGAGTTTTCTGTGTGTCTACTTTTCTTGCTCAACTGCATCTTGTAAGAAAGAGCTCACTTAAGTGATCCTCAACAGTGGTAAATTTTCTTAGCCTTTATATGTCGAAGGAATTATTTTCATTCTTTCATATGACTGAATATAAAATTCGAGACTGTTATTTTTCTCAACTTTTTGAAGATATTATTTCATTGTCTTCCGACCTGTGTTGCAGCTGCTGAGAAGTGTGCTTTCAGTCTGTCATTCCATTGAGGTAATCTGTTTTTTCTTCCTCTGTAAACTTAAAATTGTGCTTTTATTATTGATAATACATGCTTTATCTACAGTGCATCTAATGTGAATCCTTGTTTGTGCAGTCTAATCCTGTTTTTGTCCCTTTATTTTTTTGTCAAGTTATAACTAGCATAAGATGTAAGCTACTGATATATACATATATCCCTGTTACCACCACCTGGATCAAGATCTGGAGAATGCCTAACACGCCATAAGGCTCTTTTGTACCCCTTCCTGATCAGTAGAGCTATTCAAAACATTTTCATTATGAACATAGGTGTCTATAGTTCTGAGGAATTCTCAGCAGTGATCTCTTCTTGTATTGATTTTCTACCAGTCCCTCCTTGCTCTCTTTTCTCCTGGAACTATGTTAGGCAAGCATTGTGGCCTCAGTCTTTGTCCTTGAGCTGTTGTTTTCTTTTCTTACTCTTTAAATTTCTATCTGCTTCTTTTAAGTTCCGGATAGTTCCTTGGTGCTGACATCCCAGTGTCATTGTTTTGCTGTGGTCCATCTACACCATAATATCCCATTGGTCTCTTTTATTGCAGTGATTTAATTTTTTATTTCTAAGATTTTGATTTTCTTTTTTCTTTCCTACTTGATCCTATTTTATTTCATGTCTGTACATCATTATTTTTTTATTTCTTCTTGTGATAGCACCTTTATTTTTGTTTACTATTTAGTATCCAGATACTTACTTTTGGCAGGTTCCACTAAATGAATTGCTTCTACAATCAGTTTCAGTATAGTTATTTATTTTGTGTCATGCTTTTTTTGTAAGAGATTTCTACATGTGTTGAAACATCGTTTTGCAACTTACTTTTGAGTGGAAATTTTTTGTGTTTCAGTTTCTTCCCTCTTACCCATTTCATACCCTCCCTCTTTCTGTCCCTCTCTCTGGATTTTGCTGTTGATGTTGGGGAGATTGTCAGGATCCTGAAGCCAAAGAGTGACTTTATATATATATCTCGGGATAGAGGCAGTGATTTTCTCCCCTATCTTCATATAATAACAGTCTCTGATTAAAGCCAAAACCTCAGTCAACAGAATTTAATTGCTCATTTTCTCAGCTTCAGGTTAGAACCTTGACTTTGCTCTAGCTTCAAGTGATAAATCTGGTTTAAGTCCCCTAAGTCTACCAGGCTACTTTTAGTTTCCTTTACTTTCCCAAGGAAACCTTTTTACTTTCCCCACCACACACTGCTTCTAGATCCACAGAGCAACATGTCTGTAATATCTGGTTCTGCTCAAATTTTGGAATTTTTCTATCTTTTCTTTCCCAAAAGTGGTTCTTATTTGACGTCACTATGTATTTGAGTTTCTCCTTTTATTCATTTATGCTGTGCAGTACTGACAGGTTTCTGGTTTCTGAACTTGCCCTAAGGTGTTAACCAAAATGTTCTATTGACTTCTGTTGACAGAATAGTCAAATTATATTAAAAGAGAGATACGGGGTTGGAAGTTGATTTTTTTTTCCCCAAAGGGGATGTTAATTTTTTCTATTGTCTCTAAAAAGTATGGTTTCATTTTTAATACTTGCTGAAAATTCTTTGTAACAGTTTTTATAATGACAACTATGTATCATAGAACTTTTGGAAAACACAACAAAGCATACACATATGCACATATAAACACATGTGCACTGAGAACAACTTGTGATTTCATAATCCAGAAATAGATGTAGAATATTTTGTTGTTTATTCATGCTTTACACATATTCATATAACAATTGTATTTCAAAACAAAACAAAACAAAACAAAACACCAAACCCAGTCTTATTTTGTAGGTGATGCTGTGAGCGCTGGAGACGCATTGTGTGAAATTGAGACTGACAAAGCTGTGGTTACCTTAGATGCAAGTGATGATGGCATCTTGGCCAAAATAGTGGTAAGTTTTCATTTTGATGATCTTCAGCATGATGAAGATGTCTTAAACATAGATTTGCTGGAGTTGAAGTTACTTTCTATTTTTACCTCTTGATTTTCCATTTTCTACTATGTAATATACTTTTAATTCAGGTGTTTACAATATTTTACTGTGTAAGTCCAGTAATAACCTATTTTTCTGTATTTCCTGAACTTTGTATATGATGTATGTTATTTTTAAAACAACTTGAAAGCATATGAGAAAAGTCAGTAAGATGAACTACATATGGTAAAAACGTCACTGTTCAGGGTTATATGATACAGTTACCGATGAAGCCAACTAGCATGCCATTTCTTGTAGCACAGTTGTCAAGAGAGTATGAAATAGCAGCTAAAACTGACCCTGGTACCACACTGGCCCATTTCATGTAGTTAAAAACTGCTACATATTAGCTATGTAGAGAGAACCAAAACGTAGGTACCTTTTTCTTCATAAAGAAATGGAGATGATTATAATGCATCACAGATAGCAGGGAAAGTAACTGGGAGAATATGTAAGTGTTCATCCCAAAACCTGTTACCCACCAAGTACTTGATAAATGTTAGAATTATTTATTCAGTTCTTGGTGACTGTTAACCCCGGTGTTAGTCTGGACATTTGTGTAATCATCCATGTTGATTGGTTGGCTGGACTGTAAGTATCCTTTTGTACCTATACAGTTTGATTTGTACAGGTAAGCTGTGGACCTGTTTGTTAGTATGGTTTTAGTTCCAAGCCATCAGCTTATTTGACTGGATACAACTTCCTCTGCCTGTTCTATCCAAAGATCACACTTCGGGATGTTGCACTCTAATTAAATGCAGAGCTTTAAACATTTTAAAAATGTATTTCTTCCTAGAAAATCCTCTTGCACTTTTACTTTTTCTGCAGTATTGGGAATTGAGCCAGGACCCTGAGCATATACTAGGCTATGTATACCTAGTTCTTTTTATTACTTCTAGGGTCTCACTAAGTTACTCAGGCTGGGCTTGATCTGCCTCAGCTTCCAGAGTAGCTCTAATTATAGGCTTGCAAACACCATGCCCCACCTTTTGTACATTTTTTGAAACCACTTTTTTCACATTGCTTATGTTTTATCGTTGACATTTTATAATTTAAAACATCCTGTACTAGCCACTTACGTATTAACATCCAAGTTAGAACACATTGTTGAAAATACAGTTAACTTCCTTGAAGGAAATATGCATTGAAGGTTAAAATTGTCTAACTTTATTACTGCATAAATACAAATATTCATACCATTTAATTTATGTATTTTGAAAAAGGAAAAGATTGCTTGAATTACCATATGTAATAAGCCCAGTTACATTTTATTGGCATGCTTTTGGCAGACTGTGTACTTGGCCCTAGTTTTGGATTATTTGGCTGTGAAAATCTTTCAAAATTCATAGAATTTTCCACTTAGCTGCTTAGTAATGGATTTCAAATTGCTAAGGTGGGTGAGTAATGCATATTCATCTGGACCCTAATCCTCTGCAAAAAAGTGAACAGTTATAGTTAATAACCACCTCTCAACACAGTTATTTCCTGACCAAAAAAAAAAAATATATATCCTGTGTCATATACATATTGCAGCAGTAATGGAAATAGGAGTATATTCATGTCACAATATGTGCAGTTTTACAGGGAAAAAATGGGCAAAAATGGTGGTATTACTGGTGAGTTGTTTGTTTGTTTTGTTTTTTGTCATCTACCCCTCTTTCCCACTAGCACCAATGACTAGCAAGAGTTTTACACCTTTATCTTTCATTGTGGAAGAATTCTCATACCATCACACATAATAAAATGATTTTATAGGAATACATATGAGGTTTTTACTGTCAGAATCAGAGATAACTAAGCTTATTTTTAAAAAGCAAGGAATGATCTAAAAATAAGTACAGTACTTAACCCCTAAAATATAAGCAGCTAACCCTCTAGTGTTTTGAACCTACGTTTTTTTAAATTGGAAAGATTATAGTTTATTTTACCCTTCCTATGAGTTTAATTTCATAGTCTTTGATGGGTTTTTATATTATTCTACCTTCACGATTTTGTTTTCTTTTTAAGCAACTGTATAATTTTTGCATCTGAATTGCATTTTAAATATAAGTTAATATTTATTATATGTGAGTCAAGAACAAAGCTTATGTCTTAATAAAGATTAATTACTGTCAGTGTAAATAACTGTGATTTATTTCTAATTTACTTCTGTTAATGTAAGGGTTTTTAAATTTTCTTTTAATCATTAGTAAATTGTCATGTAGAAAACCTTTAGTTATTACATAGAATAAATTAATCAATTTAGTCTTAAATTTACAGCAAATTAGCAAGTGCTTTAAATGATAAATCAGTAAAGTAGTTTCAGGATGATGTATGTAGAGGATTTATTAGAGGTTCTCTTAAAATTATTTTTTTCCAGTACTAGTTAATGAACCCAAAACCCTTTATTTTTTCCCCCTCTTGTAATTTTAATTGAATCATTGCTTTCATGTGCAGTCCTTTCTTGGAAAAGCATGAAATTTTTACATTTGAGTTAATTTTTTGGAAAAGAAACACATCAGAAACTTTCTTCTGGACAAAATAATGATATTCATTTCTCCAGAAGTTCAAATTTAAGTCTACTAAAGCAAAACAAGCCCATATGAAAATAAAACATAATAAAAATCACATTCTAGTGAGTCAGTGTATTTTTCAATCTTTGTTGAGCTAACCATATTTCACCTGATTTCTTAAAAAATAACCTCCTACTTTGCTTTTCTAAATCAAAAATAGTGGAAAAAAAAGAAAACTCTGGAGGTTACAATTACCCAACTTGTTTTAATGTCATGTGCAGCATATTTGGGTCTGGAAGCTGTTTGCAGCACACATGATTAGGCAAAGTTCCTCATTAAGAGTTAGCGTTTTTTCCAGGAAGTGTAAAATACCTGCAGTTCCAAGTATGAGCCAACACAGATATGATCTCTTTTGTGAATTCCACAGGATGATCTAGGCACCCAAGTTCTGTGAACTTGACACAGTTACCCTATGTAAAGTATTTCCCATCCTGTTCCAGTACTTTCATTTAGAGGTCAAGAATTGTCTTCTGGAGACCTGAAGATTAGGGCAGCTGTCAGGTCATTAATCACAGCATAGCTCTCCTTTCTTTGTGAACCTCTTCAGAATTGGGAACAGCCTTCTCCTAGGACACGATAGCGGTCTACCTCAGATGTCACCACATTTTTCACATGTGGTTCTTAAACCCATCAGGCACCATGTGGTCAATGTTTACCACAGTGACTAATCTTTGGTTTCAGCCAACGGTTTAATGCTATGTCTCCTTTTCTGCTTCCCTGAATTAGTTCATCTTTACCAGTGTCATCATCTTTGCTACTGCCAGTGATAGCCCTGGTATAGGCCAAATCATTCTGCCAAATTAACATCCCCACTGAGGATGAGAGTATTTCCAAACTGCGTGGAGTATAGAATTGTAATGTTCTAATAAGGTGGACCTTCATCGTACACCACTTCACCTGTGTCCTAGTGATCAGCAGTGGGCCTGTGGCTATCAATGGTACCTCCTCAAACTGTGGGTGGCAAAGGCTTCACCTACACCAGACTGCCCTGGCTCAGTTGTTTCAGTCTTTCTTCTGCTTTGTTTAAAAGGTTGTCAGTTTCTTCTTTGCCCTTTGTATGTATCCATCTTTTAACCCCTAAGGTCTGGCAACACTAGTCCACATGAGTAAATTCTCAAACTGGTGAAGCTGCTATTTTTATTTGTGTTAACTTTTTAAGTAGCCATTTTCCTGTCAGGCATGCAGTGAGTCAGTCATGCCTTGCTGCTGGAAAGGAGCCCAGCGAGCTTGTAGAATGCTTCAGCCTGTGGCACGGAGCATGAAGTGGAGCCTGCCTGCCACATAGCTGCCATAGCGAGGCTGGCTCAGCATGGAGTGAGTGAGTGCACAGCTCTGGGAAGCTTGCAGTAGAGGTGGGTGGGGCTCTGCGTAGTCACCCTGGGAATTCAGTGGGAGGCCCTGATGCCTTGCAAAAACAGTGCCACATTCTCAGCGAACCTCCAGTGCCCTGGCCGTGCTCCTGCCACGTTAAGTCACCTTAGGTCAAAGCAGTCTTACTAAATCTCCCAGTGCTGAGATTACAGGCAGGTGTCACTGGTTTATTGACTGGCAGTATATTCGCTGATGATTTTTATTATATTAGTAAATCATTCTTTGAAATTATTTTCAAAAGTAGAATTAATCATTCTTTCTCTTTTTCCATGACATTAGAAATCAAACTCAAGGACATCTTACTGAGCTAAATCTCCAGCCCCTTTTTTATTTTGTATTTTGAGACAGTCTCATTGTATTTGAGTTCCCTGCTTCATGATTCAGCTTTCTAAAACCAGAAAAAATGCAAATACCTAAAAATACATTTTATTTGATATTTAGGTTAGTGAAAACTGAAATGATAATAAAGGGTTATCATTGACTGCTTGAGAAAGTGTCAGTGTCATGTTGATAAGATACATGCAGAATCATTTCTATGACTTCTAGTAAATGAAACAAAAATGTCAGTTTCAGATTTGGTGTAGTGTCTGACTCACATGTCAGACATCTCTTGATATTTTTAAAACAAACTTATCTCCTTTTTTAAAAGAATGTTTTATATTTGCATCATATTATTGTAGTTGGATATTAATACTATGCATTTTAAAAGTAATTTATCGAATAGAATTTTAATTATTTAATGCTTTTGCTATGAAATATTTAGAAAGTTGGCATTTTTGATTTTGAGTTAACATTTCATAAGCAAGTAAACACTTTAAGGAGAAGAAAAATTATGAGTCTAATAACTGTCTTTTTTAAAAAAATTTTAATTAAGTGTATTGGCACAGTTTAGATATGTATAATGATCACGTTCATCATGGGGAATTTGTACCAGTACATGATATATCTTAGCTAAGCTAATAATTTACATGCATGATAAAATTTCTGTAGTAGGAAATGACTTCTTAAGACTTTCAAAGCATAACCGACAAGATGAGAAGTGATAAGAGTTTGACTACAACAAAATGAAGTGTCGCTTTACTACAGGCAGGATTAACAAAGGAGTGATAGGCTGAGAGAAGATAGTCTTCATGTCTTCAGTCAACAAAAGGCTGTAACTAGAATAGTTAAAGAACTCTTAAAAATCAGCACAAAAAAAGAAGGAAGAGAAATGTAAAAATTACTGAGCAAGCCATGGGGAAGGGGCGCATACCTGTAATTCTGGCACTCGGGAGGTTGAGGCAGGAGGATCACTGTGAGTTCCAGGCCACCCTGGGCTACATAGTGAGTTCAAAGCCAGCTTGAACTGCATAGCAAGACTCTTATCTCAAAAAAAAAAAAAAAAACTTTACTGAACAAAAGGTGCATGTAGGTCCTGTACAGAACGAGAAAATCAGAATGGCTAACTGCACGAGGAAAGGCTCGCCCTCGTTGTTGGTCAGAGATCGTCTTTCATCAGAGTTACAGATGGACAGTATTTTCCTTCAGTTGGTGGTGTGCTTATTTTTTTAACATTAAGTTTTGAGTTTTGATTTTTAAGGAACCTAAATTTATTATTCTTAATGATTGATGCTTTTTGTGGCCTGTTTTTAAAATCTTTGCCTACTCCAAGATCACAAATATTTTCTCCTATGTTTTTTCTAGTAGTTTTACACTTTTATTCTTTACATTTAGGGCCATGAAATACTTCAGGTTTGTTATGGTTCAAAATAAAGTCAAAATTCAGTGTCCTCCCCAATGTGGATCTTCAACTGTTTCTTTCCTTTTTTTTAATTTTAAATTAAGTTTATTGGTATATAGATACACATAATTTATATATACTTAAAGCTCATGTTCATCATAGGGAGTCTGTACCTGTGTATAATACATTTTGATTTCTTTTTTTTCCCTCAGTTCCCTCTCCTTCTGACTGCCCTTCTTCCCCTCCCTATTTACAAAACTTTGTTTCTTATCCTTTTATTTTCGTATTTTTTATTTTTTCCTCCACTGTTGGTGAGAGCCTAGACTGGTGCAACCACTGTGGAAATCAGTGTGAAGATTCTTCATTAACTAGGATTAGAGGTCCGATTTGACCCAGCTTTTCCCCTTTGGGGTATCTTCCCAGAAGAATTAAAAACATTCCACAGTGATAGATGTGCACCCATGTTTATTGCAACACAGTTTGGAATACCTGAGTCTTGGAAGCAGCCCAAATGCCTACCAGCCGAGGAATGGATAAAAAAAGATGTTGGAGTTTTTGTAATACAGTGGAGTACTGCACAGCCAAAAAGAAGGCTAGACTTGAGACATTTCTAGGTAAATGGATGTACCTACACTGAAGTGAGTTAAACCCACATGTGTACACATCCCATTGTCTCCCTGCTGTGAGAAACTAAAAGAATAAATAAGGAACAAAATGTATAATAGATATGTGAAACAGTAAGAAATTGTTCAGAAGGAAAGGGGAACTGGGGGCAATATAATAAAAATTTTTAAAAATTTAAAAATAATCTTTACTCATCTTTTGGACATAGGTAGTGCTAAATGACCAGCCTGCAGAAGTAAAGGCTTTTTAGTATGCAACAACCACACAGCTAAAGTTTTCTTGGATTGTTTAGTGTTTTTCAACAGCTTATAACTTATTATATACTCTCATTTAGTTTTCTATACCCATGTCTTAACGCTTTTCTTCAATAAAGCATTGTTTATATTCTTTATTGGTAATTAGTACATTTTTAAAGCTTAACCTACAAAATTTATGCCTTATTAAGAGTAGCACACATACAAATAAGCAAAATTAGTGTTCCTCCAAAATGCCAAACCCATCCTAGGAATTATGCTTTCCTTTGTAGTTACTGTTAAGGATGTCCTGCAACCTGTCACTCAGTTTTTCATTAAATACATCTGTAATGAACCTTAAATGAGTCATTGAAAAGGAATTATAGAATATTTTGAAAGGATGACATTTTCTTCCTGTAATGACCCTATAAATAATGTTATCAAATGGCATTTTAGGGACTGGTAATAAGTAAATCACAATTAGCTTGTTCTTTATAAAGTAGTTCTGTTTAAAGGCTTAAAATTCATTTATGTTCATTTTAAAAAACATTTTTGGGGCTGGGGCTTTAGCTCAGTGGAATGAGTGCCTGCCTGACAAGTGCGAGGCCATGAGTTCAATCCTAGTACCAAAGCAACAACAACAACAACAGCAAAAGTTATATCTCTCTCAGGTTGTTAGTGAGCAGATATTGTCTGTGAAAAATTGGTTAGCTAGGACACTACTGTGTTTCTGATACAATTATAATGAGCCCATAAGATTTATTTCTCTGGTTTTATAAATAGACATTCAGAGAAATAATAAACAGTTCAACTGTATTTAACATAACCAGAATAGTTAACCAGTTCTATCTATATGATACAACATTCCCCTCCTCCTGCAGAGGTTAAGTTTACTGAAAAGGTTTTGCTTTAAATTAATTTGAGAAGGCAGGACTGATTTGGAGAAGTTAGTGTCTTACAAGCTCTTACACTTCTGAAGCAGTTTTACAGATACTGTCAGGGAACGACAAATAATTGAGATACACAACCGCAGTTTCCTGTTTTGGATTTGTTTTAATTGACATAGCAACAATAGTGCTTACATATTTGAAGGCTAGCAGAAAAAAGAGCAGTTGTAGATTCTCCTTCATTTTAGGAGGTAGCGTGAGTAACTTCAAGAGAAGGAGTGGTGTATGTGGGAGAAGGCAGGAAAGGAAGAAGGTGCAGAGCAAAGGTGGACACAAGTTGTCTTGAAAGCAGCTTTTAGCTCGCATTTAAGAGATCTTTTTAGCCAGTACAGAAGAATCCAAGTAAGAAATAAACTGCTTTCACTCACAATACTTTTCATCTCTGTGATTATTTTCTTTTTAAAATGTAGGTTGAAGAAGGAACTAAAAATATTCGGCTAGGTTCACTAATTGGCTTGATGGTTGAAGAAGGAAAAGACTGGAAACACGTTGAAATTCCCAAAGATGTAGGTCCTCCACCACCAGTCTCGAAACCATCAGTACCTGGGCCCTCACCAGAACCACAGGTTTCTCTGTCTGTTAAGAAGGGACATCCACCTAGTACAATGCAGTGAGTATGTTTATTTGAAAGAGGATATATATATATATAGTCCATTCTTGAGACTTTTAATCATTATTACATTCAAGGCATCTTTGTACATTAAATAGGAAATTGCCTATCTTGCCTTTTTTTCTCTCTCTCTCTTAGTATGCTGAGATCTAGGGGTGATTGGTTTGTTATCATTGTTCATTCAGTAAACAGTTTCTGAATACCTGCTGTGTTCAGGTACCCCTACAGCCTTGCTTGCTTAGAGGAGAACAAAACAGTCTGTGTCCACATTGAGCTTGAATTAGGTTTTACAATTCCAGCGTGGCTTTCAGTATACCAGACTTCCTTATTGTGTTCCCATTCATGGAATTCTAATTACTATAACATGAATTCTGTTTTCAAATGTATAACTGGCAAGATGAAGTTACCAATTTAACATGTATTCCTTTTAAAACTGTTTTGAATTTGAGCTTCTGACACATGAATATCAAGTGTTCTGTAGCAAAACTGATACTTAGTAAACATTTTACTGTTTTAATCTCTGCAAATTCTAAATAAAATGTTTAATATTCTCAGTAAGTATATGAAATTAGCTTATGTTAAGAAATTTGTCTTAGAGAACTGCTTTTGTACTTAAAAAATGCAGAGCCTTTCATTTATTACTTTATTTATTGTCAGCTCAGGTCAGTAAAATATTCATGTTTTCCATGTATCAATATGAAGGATTTTTGCTTTGTTATTTTTAATATACTAAGTATTTGTACATATTTATAAGGTGTAAATTTATAATTTGTAGACAGAAAGTAAGAGTCCTGGGCTTTGTCTCCTTTTATTTTCCCTTCATTTACTATGAAAATCAGAAAGTCTCATCAATGTGTTTTACTTAATGATACTGTATTATCTTCTTGCAAAGGTTAGTGTATGCTCTAGGTCACACTCTGTGGTAAAAACCGACTAATCTGTGAATGTGTACAATTTGGCCTACACAGTGATTTTTTTTAAATAAAAAGTTTTGAATTGGTTTTTTTACTGATCTTATATAAAAATATAAAACTTTTGAGTTTCTCTTTAAAGATCTAAAGATTTCATAATACCAGACACTTAGCAACTAGAGCTACTTTCCTGAGATAACATCAAATTGTTCTTTTCTGTTTACTAATTTTAAACTTTCAGGCCCACTTGTTTCTCTTATATTCTTTATCTAAATATGTAGTCATTTATGTTTGTTAAGTTGCTTAAAGGTCCTAAGTGAAGATAGACACTTAGTACCAAACGAACTTGGTGCACCTGCTTCTTTGTCCTCACATTCAGTGTTTTTTCTGTTCTCTTATTCTTCTGAAGTATATGTAAAATAAAAATATTTTCATATAAAACCACAGATTCTGAAAAATATACAAAAGTGACAACTCAGTAACACTGAAATGAACCCAATTAAAAATGGACAATGGCCTTAGACATTTCTCCCAAGAAGATAAACAGATGGCTAGTGTTTACATGGAAAACATGCTTGGTATCATTAATTGCTGGTGATGTACAAATCCAGATCCTAATGAGACACCACTCCAAACCTATTAGTGTGGCTGTTATTAAAAAACAACAACAAAAACAAAAAAATAACAATATAACAAATGGTGACGATATGGCAAAACTTTAGCTCTGTGTATTGCTGGTGAGAATGTAAAATAGTACAGCTACATTGAAAACAGTATGATATTTTGTCAGAAAAGAGAGTTACTGTATCAGCTAGCAAGTCTACTTCTAAATATATTCAAAAGAGACATCAGTATTTATACATCTGCGTTCACTATTTATAGCACTATACATAATAGCAAAATGGTGGAAACAATTCATGTGTTCAGAATGCTGTGTGTATACCTTGAAAATGTATTTCAGCCTTAACAGAAAGGACATTCTGGTACATGCCATGACATGGATAAATCCTTGAAGACATGCTGAGGAAAACTAAGCCAGTCATAGACGCACATACATTGTGTGATTCCTCTGACACAAAATATGAAATACATAATCAAATCAGCAGAGACAGAATAATAAGGGACTGGGAGGAAGGAATGAGAAGTTATTATTTAATAAGTATACAGTTTCAGTGGAAAGATGAAGTTTTAGAGATGAATGATGGTTATGGTTGCACATTAGTGTAATTGTATTTAATGCCGCTGAGCCATATACCTTAAAATGCTTAAAATTTAAAATTTTATGTATAGTTCATCATAAAAAAAAATTAACAGGATTGTTAGATCCTTATTGATGTGTTATAAAGAACCATTGAAATTTAGTTACTTAAAATATAACTGCTTTTTGCTAATGAGTATTTACTCTTAATAAAAGAATAAGTATTTTATGAAAATGTTTTGAAAGTAAAATAAAATAGAGCAGTACAGATGAGTTTATTTGACTGTGACCATCTTTAGTGTTAGTATTTTAAATTTCTAATTAGAAATCCCTGAAACTTTTGACATTTAGATCTATTTGAATCAATGGAAATGTTAATTAGTTCCATTAAGTTTCATGTTTTCTTCCTAGGTTCCGTTTAAGTCCAGCTGCGCGCAACATTCTGGAGAAACATGCCCTGGATGCCAGCCAGGGCACAGCAACTGGCCCTCGGGGGATATTCACTAAAGAGTATGTGGGTGCTTTTTGTAATAATCATTCGGTTATTTATCTTTTTTCTGAAAGATTTTTAAAAGAGCTTATTCAGTGTTTAGATTTAAAAGGAGATACACTGTTCTTTTGTGCTTTTAATTGCTTTTGTCCATGTAAATTGTATTCTATACGAGTGTTGTTTTCTGAATAATTGCCACAGTATTGAAGAACATTTCTAATTTAGTCTGTAACTAAGCCAGATCCTTAAAAATGGTGATTAATGCAGAAAACTAGAGTGCAAAACAGTGAAACTTTATACCGTTTCAAGTTTGTATTAAGTCATCACCCAACTACATTTAAATTTCTAAAACATGGAAATGTATTTTTAAAAATAATATAGTTCTTATCTATTTGAATTGTATTCATTTGTTTCAAAGTATGTTGGTTCCCTTTGTGGATTTTTTTTTCTAGTCCATTGCTCTGTTTCTCCGTGAGTTAGTACCACTTTTTCAGCACCACTCTTTCAATTATAAAAGTTTTATAGTGTGCTTTAAAATCTGATAGAGATTTCCGATTTCTTTTGATTGCTCTTCTTTTTTCTATAAACTAGTTTTATTGGTGTGTTCTTATTTTATTCCTCCAGATGAATTTTAAACAAATCTTCAAGCTCCACTGGTAGGGGTGGGGAGAACTTTTATGGGATTGTATTTAATTAACTTTGCAAGAACTGGCATCTTTACAATAATGAGTCTTCCTATTTCAAGAAATGGGTACATCTTTACAGCTGGCTAAATTTGAGTCTTTTAAGAGTATATAAAGTCTCCATGGGAGACATTAACTCTCCATTGGGACTTAATCTAAGAGAGAAGACATAATAAACAAATAGAGTTACGATCACTGTAGTAATATGTGGCACATTTCTTTGTTCATAGTCATATTAAATATTTTAAGCTGAAGTAATATTTCAAAGCAGTATTGTCATTCCATGTTTGACTAATACTGGTAAGAGATACTAATACTGGCCTGAACTTTGATAAGTTGGTATAAAGCAGAAGGTATGAAATTATTAAGTGACAGTGCTAAACTAGGCAAGTTGACTTTCTTCACTAATTTGCTGTTCATGAGAGTAATGATTTACTATTGGGTATTTCTTTACTGAAAGCAGTTAGTTTTATTTCTTATTTCTCCTTGTTTCCCTATACCAGTGATGGCAAAGTTTTTAGAGATGAGTGCCCAAACTGCAACCCAAAGCCCACTTATTTATTACAAAATGCCACCACTGCAATTAAATCTGAACATTAAGGTTTTAGTTTAGAAAAAATAGCTTATACAATAACATCCTTTGTCTTAAAAGAAAAACAACACACATGCCATAGGTTCACCGCCACTGAAGTATGACCTTACTGTTTTGTAACCAAATGTGTGTGTGTGTGTGTGTGTGTGTGTGTGTGTCTGTTTCTGTTACATACACACTGGATAGTTCATTGAATATTACATGTGTTGGAAATCTGCTGTCCTGAAAGCTACTAAAAGAACATGCTAAACCATAGGATTTTTAGTTGGAAGACTTAAAGGTTCATTTACCTATGAAAAGCTAAAATTAAAAATCCTGACAGCCAGTCAAGGCTAGTTTCTTTACTCACATCAACGTTCATTTAGTACCTATAGCTTTTTTTTTTTTTGTTAATCATTTACTAATGTATGCCATAGTAGAATTCTGTAGAAAGGGGATAAAACAACCATCTCCATAAAAAGGTAGATCTGCCCTACCAGTGATTCTGAGTGGCAGGATGAAGAATCTACATTTAATTCATCATTTAAGATTTGGTGAAGTGTAAAATAATCACAACTGTGCTTAGAATGACCAGTTTTCCAAATTTGTATAGGAGAAATTGGAACAGAAAACTATGATAAGGAAGTAAATGACTAAGCTTGTAAAGTAATCTAATTTAAGAGATCATAAATTTTTTACTTTGAAGTGTGTGGAAGAAGTAAAAGGGAGATTCTGAAACACATCATGACAATGAAATCCAGAAGCTCTTGTAAACAACTAAACAGAATACAGGCTAGGATGACAGCAGTCAAGGAATGACTTTGAAATTCTGGTCTGTGTGGTGAAAACATTGGTTCAGAAACTGAAGTAAATAGCTTTGGGGCTGCATTTGTTTTGGTGAATTATATTTGAAGCTTAATGTTAGCTTGTAGAATCCCTCTAGGATTAGGATCGGTAAAGCGAAGCTGTGTCACAGGAGATAGTTTGGGACTAGAGAGGTAGGTATGATAGATAATAAAGCGGTGTAGTTGAGATTGTCCATAGTCAAAGCATTGAGAAGGTTAAAGTGGGAGATGGATGAAAAGTCAAGGAAGATGGGATCTTAGAAAACACCCTGAATTTGGTGATTGGCTGACCTTTTAGAAGACAGTGCAGTAATGTGACAGCAGTAGAATAAAGAAATAAGATCTTTTCTCTTTCTTTTTCCATAAATGCTTAATACAAATATATATACACACCTCTTCAAAACAACAACAAAAAAAAAAAAAAAAAAAAAAAAACCCTGAGTTGAAAATCTCTTAACATTGCCTAAGAAAAACAAAATTGTACAGTATTATCTTCTGGGTACTCTAAAAACAGTGTAAAAGAGTTAAGTTTTTAAAATTTCTACTCTTCTGCATTTTCCCAGTTCTCTTCCCTGCCCTTATTCCTTAATTCCCCATCCTATGTAAATTCATACTTAGCCTTCAAAATATGAAATATTACAGATTTTATGAGAAAAATTGATCCTTAATCATACATTACTGAAGATTTTTGCTTTTTATGATACTAAAGATAAAGAAGTCTGTGTTTTGAAGGTAAGTTTTAGAAAAAACTTTGGACTGGTGTTAATCCTTACTGTGTTTGAAAAATGGTAGACTTTGGCAATAAACTGCCTCCCAAAATATCTTAGCCCACTTTCTGGAAATGGTAAGAAATCATTTCCTCCATGTTCGGTCAACTGCAAATGCAAATAGAGCACAGCAGTCTGTCCCAGCTGCTGAAGATGAACTTCCAACCCATTATATTTGTGAAGAAAATCACAGGTGTCAAAGCTGCTATTTCAATTTTGCATTTGAACATATTCCTTAGAGTACATGTTGTGCATAGTGTCAGCACTGATTCAGGACCGTGCCTCCAAGTGACTATCAGAATATTAAAAGAAAGCAAATGCTGGGCTACAGTGAGAGGCAGAACATGCAGCCCCACTGTCTTTGGTTTATCTGATTCTTAAATCATAATTGGAGTTAATATTTTTATTCATATCACAGTCTCAAAAATCTTGGTATGATAGGCAGCTGTCCCCTTTTTGGTGATGCTTCTTTTTAAAATTAATTCACCCAAATGAATTGTTTTGTGGGAGATTGTGATAGCGAGGTGCTGCCACAGGGAATTTACAGAGCATCCTCTGCTGCATTCTTCCAGGATGTGTATGATGTATTTCTTTACTTTTGGTATTTATAGCTCTTCATGCCTATTTAATTCATAAATTCACTATAATTAACCCATGGAGATTATTAAAATCATTTCTACACTACAGAAACTAAGTTGTTGACTGTTATTGAACAATATTTTTATACGTCATGAAATATGTATTATAAAATCAGCAAGGGAAGTTTACTGTGAACTAGTGACCAGAAGTGCTTGCTACGTGTTTGTTTACAATTAATGAGTCCTGTTTACTTTTATTCTTTACCAGGTAACATTTTATAAACAAATCGTAATTGCCGAAGGGGTAAAAGTAAGCTGACTTTTTCTTGATAAAATAGTAGATTATTAGGCTGATAGCGGAATAAAAATGTATCTAGATAATGTCACCAACTTTATTTTAAATAGGTATATTTAGGTCTCAAAAGCAAATTTTTAGCCTTTTTGTGTTGTATGTTTGCTTTTTATTGACCTGGGAATGAACTAATGATTTCTATATGAGGAAATTAATGTATTTTAGATTTGCCATTCTAGAATTAAATTTTAATTTTATTTAAAATCCAGATCAGTAGTACAGTTTGTCAAAGAAATATTTATTTATGTTGCATAAAATGGAAGAGACTAATAGTTAGGCTATGATTTAGTAGAGCTTTCTGAATTTCTTCTGTTGGAAGCATTTTTCTGAATCAACAGAAATCCCTATTTTATATCGGTGCTGGTATTTTTTTTTTTTTAGTCTGGCTAGGATTTTGGCTAGTGACATAGGTCTTACAGGGATTCTGTTGATAGACATGTAAGTATAATCATAGTTAACTGGAAAACAGTGCTATTGGGTATAAATGCTTTATGTAGAATTAAAAGTATAAGAAGTAATCTTTTCAAAAGCCCATAAAGATTCGTAAGATACTTCCCTAGGATAAAACTTACTGCACTTCAGTCACCATGACCAGGTGATAGCTTACTTTTGAGAACCAGCATTGCCACCAGTTACGTACCTGTTTCTTTTTATATGATGGGTAAAAAGGCCTTTGTCAAGGGATCTTACATTTAGCTTTCAGTTAGATAGGTCTATGTCTTTATTCAATTCCAGGGTTGCTGTTAATCTAAGATAGGCTTATTTAATTCCGTAACGGTCTGTTTTTAGGAAAAAACTGCTATAGTTTGCATTTTATTTGCATAGCATGTACATAGGTATTGGAAAAGGTATAGAAAATGTGCAGGCTTTGGCTTGGCGCTGGAGTTTGAAACCAGCCCTGGCAGCTATTAGCGGCCTCCCTCACCAGCTTTCTCTTTTAACTCTCCACTTTAAGTGTGTACTCCTTCAGTGGTGTCTTCCTGCTGCTCTTTCCTGCCTTTGTTCTTCCCTCTTCCTGAAAAGATACTTCTTCCAGCTCTTGATCTTGCTACTTTACATAATCCTAATAAATATCTTCTCAGTCCTTCTCTGACCATCTGAGTTGAAAGTTACCCGGTTTCTAATCCATTGCTCTTTCTCTCATTATTCTACTTTTTTAAAATTTCAGATATATCACTACCGTATTGATTGTTCATGTAACGATATGTAATATGTAACAATGTGTAATATGTAATAATATGATGGGCATTGTCCTTTTTAACCTGGAATCACCCTACATGTAGAGTAGAGTAGAGATACTTGAGAAATTACTGTGCTTAAACAAAATTTAACCACTGTGAGCCTACTCATCTGTAAATTAAGATTGCAAAACATAAGCACTTACTTAACACACAATACGATTATTTTTCCACTTTTACCCTCTTTCTGTACTTAGGGATCCACTATGATGTAGCATTTTAGATTTGCATTTCATTATGACCTCTCATCTAAATATTAATTCATTAGTTTTGAAATAAGTAAATTAGTCACACTTAACGTGAAGTTCCTGTATCCCTTTCTGGATCTCATGTAAAGCACAGATCCTCTTTCCTGACAACCAAATCAGTGCCCATTGAAGAGTCTGTGTTACTTTTTCATTATAGATAACAAGTTTCAACAAACTCGGCACCTTGCGCACCTGTTGGTTACCTAACAGTTCCGTAGGTCAGAAGACTGGGCACAGGGTGATTCACGTCTCTCAGGGCTAAAATCCAGGCATCACCCAAGCAGGGTCTCATGAGGGTTGGAGTCCTCTTCCAGTTTGTGGCTTTCATACTCCCTATTCCCTTGCTACCTGTTAATCAGGCACTGCTGTCACCTCCTAAAGGTCAGCTTCCTTTGGATTCTGCCCCTGTGGTTGTCTCTGTTGATAGTTCTCGGTGTAACTATTTGCTTTAAGGCCCACAGTTGAATCTCTTTTAACCCATAGTTCTTCTTTTAGGAGGCGCAGTTCGTTCTTCCCTGTTATGTCCTGTCCTCCAAGATACTTTGCCTGTTGATGAACTCGAAGTCAACTGATTTGGAACCTTAGTCACATATAGAGAATCCTATCAACTTTGTCCATAATGTAACCTAATCATGGCAGCGATACCTGTCATATTCACAGACTCACTCACAGGCTACAGGGATCATACAGGGCACTGGTCACAGTGGACTGTATCACGGAAAGCTCTAAAAGGTTCACCATCACTGATGCAGCCTGACGGTACTGGGACCACTTTAGAAGTCTGTCTATGATGCTGCTATGAGATAATTAAATAAGAGATTGCGTGTGAAAGGAGAATAATTGTCATGTCAGATATGCTCAGTGCACACTGAGTGCTTCCCTTTGTGGTTTTGATTTGGTGATGCGATAATTGGAACAATACTAAAATATTAGCTGGGTTTGAAAAACTTTTTAAACTAGAAGTTGTCTTTAGCTTTGTGTTGCCCTAAAGTTGTTGCTATATTATACATGGGAAACTTCAAAAAAAAATTTTAGCTGGAGCATGGTAGCATGCACCTGTATGTAATCCCAGCACTCTGGAGGCTGAGGCAGGAGGAGGATCACTGGGAGTTTGAGGCTAGGCTAGGCTACACAGTGAATTCAAGGCAGCCTGAGCTGCGTAGTGAGACCCTATCTCAAAAGACAAAAAGAAAAGAAAAGCTTTTCTTTCTTTTCTGAAAAGCTGTTTAAGAAAATGCATTACTTTTCCCCATTATAACTTAGTACAGTGAATGGAGAACTTGGCATATGTTGTAGTTATTTATGTTCTTTTAAAAAAAACAGATAATTTTGTTTTTTGAAATAATACAAAGGTAAATGTGTAGCCTAATTACTTTTTATCCTAAGTGATGCAATGAGTTAGGTTTTTTTATGTTAGGTAGTACTAGTTGCATATTCAGCAAATTAAGTAATGTAATTTTCTGGCCATATGAAAGCTCATTTGCCCTAGAATAAATAATGCTTTGGTAAATAGCTTAATGAAAACCATCAATAAAATAAATTTCATACTTTCTGAATGCTGTGTGAAAATTATTTCACAAGCATAATGAAAGCATGCTTTAATTAGTGAATTGTTCTTACATTCAACTCCCAACAAAAAGACTAATTTGCTTTTTAAAAATTACTGTCTATACTCAGTACTTTGATAAAATTTTGTTATTTAGTTATTGAAAATGTACACACAGCTTTGGATAACCAGCAGACCATGTTGGAAAAGGATTTCCTTTTCTAGCTCAAATAACTGATTTGCATTATATGCTTTACAACTGTATTTCTGTATCTTCTCTTCACATCTTATCTCCATTTTCTAAAGACTGTCCTATGTTCTTTGTTGCTAATAACCACAGTTATCTAATTTCTTCTTGTTTCCAGAGATGCTCTCAACCTGGTCAGATTGAAACAGACAGGCAAGATCACCGAGTCCAGGCCAGCCCCAGCTCCTCCCTCCACTCCCACAGCATCTGTAGCCCCGCAGGCCACTGCCGGGCCATCTTATCCACGTCCAATGATCCCACCAGTATCGACTCCTGGCCAGCCTAATGCTGTGGTAATGTCCTGAGTAAGACTTTTATTTTTCAGATAAGAAAAAAAATAAAAACAATTACTGTATGTTTTACAAATAATTTTATCAATCTATTTTAGTAATAGTTTATATATTTACACGCTTCATCTTTTTTTTTTTTTTTGTACAGGGATTGAACTCACAACCTTGTACTTGTCAAGCACGCGCTTATGCCACTGAGCTAAACCCCCAGCCCTCGGTTTATACATTTACGAAAAACAATTCTCCAAATGCTTTTCTTGCAGATTTCCTAGCACAAACATGTTTGTGTGTACAACATTAAATCCCAAGGAGAAATTATGACTGGATTTATGACAGGGTTCACAGTCTCAGTACCACATGTTACTACTATATAATTATGGCATTTTTCCTCATATTTAATAATTAATAGATGACCCTAGTTCCTTTTTATAGGTTTGTTTTATTCTTTGACTAGGAGATTAATAGTCCAGCTACATAGACTGATGCTTTTCTTCTTAACTATGTGCACTGTAACAACTGTATTTTATTTTTGAAATTATTTCATTTTTCCTCTCCATGTCTCTTCCCTAGTACCTCTCACAACACTTGCATGTCCCATCAAAGGGAATGCAAGATAATTGGGTTTATTAATAATAAATAGGCACTTAAAAACAAAAAGAAAGAAAATAAACCTACAGTGGTCTAACTACTGGAGAAAAACTTTTTATTATAATATTTTGAAAGGATTAAAAACAGTACAGATTTCATAGGAAACAAATGTTTAATGTACATTAATGGTGTATAACAAAAATTTTTATGTGTAGGCAGATCTTTCTTTAAAGAGTAGGTTATTCAAATTAGGAGGGTTAACCTTAGTTTCAAATTCTAATCTAATGCATAAAGGATTTATTCTATTTGATCAAGCACTTTGCTAATGTAAGAGATTATTTGCTTTAAAAAAATCAGCTATAACTTTGGCTACTTTATATTATCCTTAGCTGATTATAATCCTCTCCCAAAGTGAAGTGAAGGAGAACGAAATAACTAAATGAAATTTAAAGTCTATTGTGTTTTTATGAGAGAGAGTCAGGGATTAGAATGGAAAAGCCTTCAATAAAGTTGCAGGGAGATACTGTTTCAGTCATACTTTATAGTTTGAATTCCTAGGAAATAAGATACTTGTGATTTTTTTCAAATTACAAACCAAAATACAGTTGATTTGGCATATTATTCATTATATTAAATTATCTTTTTATACTTTATACTATTTTTGTAAGAATTAGTTGTAGTTGACTTGTCTTATTGGGTACTTTTAAGTTCTATTATGTGATGTTTACAACAAATGATGGTTACACATTTCGTGTCTTTTGTGTACGTATATATACAAAATACATGGTATGTGTATAAATATGTATATACACATGTTTTCATAAACACATTTGTGGAAGGGCTCGTGATTTGGTAGATTTGGGTTTTTTTTTTAATTATCTTAAATATAGTAACACAAAATGTTCCATTTACAACAGAAACTTGAATTTTAAATTGTACACTGGTATATCAGTTCACAAATTTAATTCATTCCATGAAGATGGCCATACAGTAGTGTTCGTCACACAATGCAGAGTTCACAAACAAAAACAAAATTTTTCTGAGTATGTCTGTTTGGGAACCAAATTATTCACAAACAAAAGCATTTGTGAACCAAGGTACTGCTGTATATGCTAAAACCAGAGGCTTCTCAGATTTTTTATATTACCCACTTAATATAAAGAATTTTTAATAGTACTTTTTGTGTATTGATCTTTTAGGTTACAGCCTAGATTTCACCCAGGATTGTTTACTTTCTCTAATTGATCTATGTTTTAATGGACACATTGCTGTGCTTTTTGTTTTCTGTAGGGCACATTCACCGAAATCCCTGCTAGCAATATTCGAAGAGTTATTGCCAAGAGGTTAACTGAATCTAAAAGTACTATACCTCACGCATATGCCACAGCTAACTGTGACCTTGGTGCAGTTTTAAAAGTTAGACAAGATCTGGTCAAAGGTTAGTAGAGTTGAGATTCTTGAATGTAGTATGTTATGTTAACTCTCATGAAGTTCTTTATGTATAAAATGCACATTGTGTAGCTTTTAATTTCACTTTATAATCTAATTATACTCAAGGTATATTTTAATACTAGAGAAAATAATTGATTTTGCTTTCCTATAGGAAATAAATTGATTCCATAGTATTAAATAAATCACAGATGTATTACCTTTATGCATAGTAGGATTTCTATTCTGCCTTAGTTTTATTCCAGAATCTCTTTGGTGTTATTGTAATAATTTATATTCAGTTAACATTCATTCAACAGGCAAATATTGAGTCCAACTCTGCCACATGCTTAGCTTTACAAATAGTTGTTATTGTTGTTTTAAGCAAAAATAGGCTTAATTTTTTTGTTTGCTTTAACTTTCTCATATATGAAGCATTTTGTAAGGATACGTGAGTGACTTGCTTAGGCTAAATGGTTCTTGATTTTGAATACTTGGTGATAGGATATCTGAACAAAACTGAACAGTCCTTAACATTTTAGCAAATTTGAAATCTAAAACTGATTTTAGAATGTTTTAGGTTGTAATATCTTAACATTACTCTTTATAAAAGTGTTAATTATATATTTCTTCAAAATGCATTTTCACATTATTAAATTTGTAGTGCTCTTCTCAAAAAAATAAAAGTTGCTGAGAGACATACGGGCTTTTAGTATGAAGGTTTTATTTTTTATTTTTCTGAATCTATTTGTCTTTTATATCATTTTCTAGCTTTATTGCACTGGGTAAGGCCTTTGGTAGAATGATGAATATAAGTGGACCATTTAGTCATTCTTGCCTTATTCTTGACTTAAGGAAAAACATTCAGTCTTTAACATTAATGATAGGTTTTATTAGATTCTCCTTTTCAAGTTGAAGAAATTCCCATTCCTAATTTCTCAAGTTTTAAGAACAAATAGATGCTGAATTTTTTCAAATATTTTTGCTTATCTTTTGAGAATCTTTTCTATTTTAGTTTTTTAACATAGTGAGTAATATCAGTTCACATTCAAATGTTGAATCAGTTAATCATTAACCTTATCAAATATTATTTGATTCCATTTCTCAAAATTTTGTTAAGAATCTTTTCCATTATGCATGTGAAAAACACTGGCTGATCTCTTTTTTTGTAATTTTTTTTTTTTCCTGGACTTATCAGATCTTTAAGAACTGGTTGGGAAATGTTTTCTCCTCTTTTATATCTTGCAAGAGTTTTGATAGAATCAACAGTATTTCATTTTTAATTGGTTGGAGAATTCACCTAAGAAGTTGTCTGAACCTGGAATTTTTCTTATCATGGCATCTTTAACTACACATTCAGTTATTAAGGGTTTTTTTTTATTGTGTTTCCGAATCAGATTTTTATGGTGTCTTAGGAAATGTGTTTATGTCATTTATATGAGCTACCACATTTATTGGCATAAGGCTCACAGTATTATCTTATTACATGCTTTTAGCACTTTTATAATCTGAAGTAGTGTTCCATTTTTCATAGTAGTAAATTCTGTCTACTCTTTCTTGAGCAGTCAGATTAGGTGCTTATCTGTTTTATTAATTTCTTCAAAGAACTAGTATTTGGTTTTGTTACCTTTCTCTACTCTTTCAGTGATTTTGTTTTTACCAATTTCTGCCTTTACCTTTGTTATTAGGAACCTCAGATTGCTTTGATTTGTAATTTTAAAGAATATCACTTTACTTTTAATGTTTTTAATTGCTTGTGTTTAAATAGGTTTCTTACAGGTAACATACGCATCTGTACCTCTGTACTCTACATTCTGATGAGGAAAAAGCTCTTGTGTCAGTTTCACAGTAACTCGGGGACAGTGCAGAACCCCACCTACTCACTGTTACCATCTCATACTTTTGGGCATTTTTAAATGTTAATCATGGATCACAAAAAAAAGAGTAATATCACAAAGCCTGAAAGGCTTATATTAGCATGGTAAAATGTGAAAATTCCACAGAACTTTCACAAATATTTTTAGATTTTTTTGTTTTTGTTTTTAATGTGGAAAAATCATTTAATACTCACTAGTTTTGTCATTTATTGTGAGTGCCTAAAGGAATTAGTGACAAGCATCATAGTATGACTGTAGCTGATTCTTGCATTAAAAAAAAAAAATCCAGCTCTGTAATCTGTATTTTTGAACTGTTTAGCCACTCACATTTAATGTAATGGTTGAAAAACTATCATTAATTAATGATTATAAGTCCACCTTGTTCTTTGATTTCTACTTGTCTTATCTCTCCCTTTTTTCTTCTTGTCCCCTTTTATATTAGTATAATTTTAATGATTCCATTTTATTTTTATTTTATCTCCTTATACCTTCATACCCTAGTGACTCCCTTAGAGTTTCAATGTTAATATTGAACTCAGCACATTATTTTCAGCATGCAGAAACCTTTAACAGTAACCTTGTATTTCTTCTCTTTCATTTGTTTTTATGCTTTTGCCACATTATACTTCTTTTTTGTGGAATAAGCCCAGAATGGGTGTTTAATGTTTTTGCTTTATCAAGTCAACTATGTTTTAAAGAGTTTTTAAATGAGGGGAAAAGTCGTGTTATCTATAGTTTTCCTATTTCTGTTACTTATTTTTATATAGCTTTAAGGTGCTTTCTGCTGTCATTCTTACTAAAGAATTTCTTTGGTTTCTTATAGTGCAGTTTGCCTGGCAGATTTTGTCTGCAGAATTCTATTTCTCCTTTACTTTTTTCCCCTCTTTAAAATTTTAATTGTGGTACAGTGTACATAATATAAAATTTACCATTTTAAGTGTATGGTTAGTTCCATAGCATTAAGTACATTCATATTCTCGTGTAGCCTTCATCACCATTCTTCACAGAACACTTTTCATCCTGTAAAACCAAAATGCCATCTGTGAAAGAATACTTCCCATTCTTCTCTCTGTCCCACCCCTGAAAACCACCTCTGTACTTCCTGCTCATTCAAATTTGACTACTGTAAGTACCTCATATGAGTCAAATCATGTAGTACATATCCCTTTACTGGCTGCTTATTTCACTTAGTATAATGTCCTCAAGGTTTATTCATGTTGAAATAGCTTATGTCAGAATAGCCTTTTTAATACTAAATAATATTCCATTGTGTGTGTGTGTTTGTGCCATATTTTGTTTATCTACTCATCAACTCATGCTTGAGTTGTTTCTACCTGTTTGCTATTGTAAATGATGCTGCTAGGAACATGAATGTACAAATCTCTCTTTGTGTCCTTGCTTTTAAGTTTTTGAGATATAGTCCCAGAAGCAGAATTGCTGAATAATCTGGTAATCCTACAGTGAACTTTTGAGGAACCACCAGTATGGTGCACCATTTTGAATTTCCATCAACATTGTATAGAGGCTCTAATTTCTTCATATCCTCAGAAACAGTGGTTTCTTTCTTTCTTTCTTTCTTTCTTTCTTTCTTTCTTTCTTTCTTTCAGTAGCCATCTTAAAGGATGTGTCTCCATTTGAAATGTAATTGTGCTAAGGTGTACAATTTTGAGTTAATAGTTTTTTTGATTCAGTGCTTTTAGATAAAAATGCAATTATAGGGTTGGAGATTTAGCTCAGCGGTGTAAGCACCTGCCTTGCAAGCACGCAGTCAGGAGTTTGATCCCAGGTCCCCCCCCCAAAAAAAATTGTTTTTATATTAACTTCTGAATTACAAAATAGCTGCTTTGTTCCCCTGTGTACATCTCCCCCCCGCCCAATTGCCAGATTTGAGTGGCTTGAAGATTTTCTCTATTAGCAATTTGGCTATTATCTACTAGGCTTTTTTTTCCTTCCCCCATTGTAGTTACTCTGCTTATATTTCTCTTGGTTTCTTGTATTTGTGGTTTATTGTCTTTCATAAATTTTGGAAAAATTCTCAGCATTAACAGTATCATCTGTTTTATGTGCTAGCTTCTTGAGACTTGAATTGTACAAAAGGTACTGCTTTGTTTGTTTGTTTTCATTCACTTGTTTTTCCCTTTATCTTTGAGTTTGAGTTTGGATAGTTTTTATTGATGTTGTTTAAAACTCAGATTCTTTTCTCCACTGTGTGTAGGCTGAAAAAGCTCACAAAAATATAAAATATACTGTATCTGTGACAGCAGTATTTCCCCTCTGTAGAGCGATCTATTTGAATGAGTTTCACAGTTTTATTCTTTGGCAGTAGTCCTCATCTGTTGAGGCACGTTGGGCCACACTCTGTCCTCCCCACTCCCATTTTCCTACAGTGGGTAATTTTTTTCCTGTGTTGATCTCTCCTTGAGGCAGATTATCTCCCTTCAGCTCGTCTGTTTGCTTTGTAACTCAGCCTGCTAATGGGCTTAAAGAAAGTTATGATTTTACAGTTTGTCCTGCTTTTTCTCTCAACCTGTTAGGATAGGAACAACAGGCTTGAGCTGTAGGTTTGGAAGTCATCAACTAATAGGTGACTGTGACTCTTCTATCTGTGTACTTAAGGATGGGGTAAAATGAAAAGGGGCTGAGAGAGTTATGCGGGGTGAGCAGAATGTGTTCATAAAATATGCTCACCTGTTTGAATTTGGGCAGATCAAATCTTTTATATACAGCTGTCATGAGAAGTCTCTGAATACTAGAAATCCATTTATATTTATATTCTCAAAATGGTATTAAGCACATAAACCAGAACATTTGTATATTTCTAGATATCAAAATTAGAAGAGCTGTGATAATATGCAGCCAACATATACTATGATAGTTTGGCAGTAGTTAAGGTTTCTGGCAGGTAATTCATCTAATCTCTTTCTAATCTCCAGCATACTTTTGGAATGAGCTATACTCCATGTAAAATACCACGTTATTGTAATAACACGATATGTGTTTCTTGACACATACTGTTGACTGGATCTTGATTTTAAGTCTTTTTTTATAAACTCTTGCAAGAAAGAATCAAGTATGGTTTATGTTTTCCAAACACCCCCATACCCATTGGCAAAAGCGAAAAAATAAATCAAGTTATGATCAGCTCTGTGGGGAAGGTGGGGACCCTAGATTTATCTTAAAATCATTATGTATGCTAGAAGGAAATAGATTCAAATGGATTTGCCATAAATCTAGACAGAGAACTTCATTTTATTCATTGCACTAGGACCTATGCCAGCATTGCTTCATCTTTGGCATTTGCTATATCCTGTCATCTAGATTTAAAAAGCTAGCTGCTGCTTTTATGCAGTGGTCATCTCTTTGTTGGGCACCATCAGTAAAAAGAAGTTTTTGAATAGTCACTATAAATATATCTGTATGTAATTGTTTAAAGTACTTACATGTACCATTCTTCTAGTTAGTTTCCTGAAGCATGCACAGGATAAGGGGATTTGAAGACAATGAGGAAAAAAAATGTATCTTGTAAACTTCCTGGCAATTCACAACACAAAGACCATTTATGTTTTTAGACAGAGTAGTTGGTTATTTGGGTTATTTTCTTTCTGTTTATAGTTGTTATATCCTTTAAGTTCTCATATGTGGTATCTGAGTACTTTTTAGAAATTGTAATCAAGACTCAGAAATGATTTTTGTGTGTTTGGTGCTTAAATTTGAATCCAGGGCTTTGTACATATTAAGGATGTTCTCTATCACTAAGCCATGCCTCCCCCCACCCCCCGATCCCTAGAAATGAACCTTTATTTTTAATACTGATTTTAATGTACTCATTTTCTTTCAGATGACATTAAAGTGTCAGTAAATGATTTTATCATCAAAGCAGCTGCTGTTACTCTTCGGGTAAGTGACAAATGCCAGATACTTTTGGCTTCTAAAAGCCTTAAGTCTTGGGATTTGTATAATAAATGAAAGTCTTATTTTTGAGTTACAAAAGTTTCATAATTTTGTTTAAAATACCCTGTCATTTAATCTGACTGCCTCCTTTTTCAGATTAAGAAACTCAGATTCAAAGGGCTCCCAAATGAACCATAACAATATAAATATTAATTGACCCCTAGCTTGTGCTAATATATAGTAAAGATACAGAACCAAACAAGAACCTACCTAGTTTTTGCTTTTTTGAGGTTTATATTTTAGAGGAAACAAATGTGTCAGATGATAAAGGTGCTGAGGAGAAAAAGAACAGAATAAAGGGACTATCCTCATTACTGTCTCATTGCTGAGACAAAATACCCAGCAACCAAGTTAAAGGAGGAAAAGTGTATTCCAGCTTACAGTTTCTAGAGGTTTCAGTGTGGAATCAGCTGGCTCCACAGCAGAGTGACATGGAGAAACAGTCCATGGCAGAGCAGACAGGAGACAAGGAAGTGATGCAGCAAAGCAACAGCAGCAAGTCACCCTTTCAGTTTCATCCCACCTGGGCTACAAGACTTTTTTGGGTGGTGCCACCCACACCCACAGTGGACCTTCCCATTATCAATACTCAGAACTCTGCTAAATCCGTAGTGGAGTAAGTTATCACCCACCCTCAGTCCATATTCACATAGCTAGAGTCAGCCAGTTTGAAAAAGTCCCACCAGTGAGCACATGAGGCTTTGGGAGAACATCCAGCTACAAGCCATAACAGGGCCAAAATAACTAGGGCTGCTGTTTTCAAAAGTTAAGATTCTCTGACACGTGATAATAGAGACAGACTGAAAGAAAAGGAGTCAAATAGATTTTCGATAGAAGAGCATCCTAGGCAGAGGGACCAGCAAACACGGAGGCTATGAGGAGGGTTACACATTACTCAGCGACACAGCACTGAGGGTGTAAAATGCATAGAGTGGAGTAAGTGAGGCCAGGAAATGAGTAGTTGTTGATTTATTTTTGTTTTAAAGAGAACTGAAAAAAAAAAATTATAAGGGGGCAAGTCCATGAGGTCCTGTTGGCCTTGGTGATAAGTGGGCAAGGAAGTCTTCTGGAAAGTTCTTGAGCAAAGGATTCTAATATGGCCTGATTTACTTTCCAAAGAAATGAGGAAGACTGCTCTGATAGCTGTGTGGAGAGGCCAGGGTGGAAGCAACAGCTCTCCTAGGAGGCTGCAGAAGATGCCCATGGCTATGACCAAGGAGTTAGTAGTGGGGCTGGGCCAAGTAGAGGTTTTAGTTACGCTTCCGGCACACACAGGAAGTAGGATGCCTGCTAGATTTGGTATGGGTATTTAAGAAAAAAGAATATGGATTTGGGCCTACGCAGTGAGAAGAGTGGGTTTTTCCACTTACCAAGATTGGGAAAACTGGGAAAGAACGAGCTTTTAGAAGGGGAATCTCAAGTTTGGTATTGGACATGTTTAATTTGAGGAGCCTAATAGATTCCCAGTGGCAATAGCAGGAAGACAGAAGAAGTGGAGGTATCAGGTAGGAGATGTAAATTTGCAACTTAGATCACCTGCCATCCCATTCCTGTCCTCTTTCTCTATTTTCAGGATTGCTGCCTTGGATTTACAGTATGGTTATAATGAATTCATTTTTATTTCTCAAAAAACAAAAAGGAAAGTTTGAAAGCCATGTCATTCCAACATGTATTTTCATATGAGTTCTCTTAGCCGAATGTTTTGAATGATATTAATGAATTTGTAATTGTGAACCATTCTTTCATTCCTTAAATGAATCTCTAGGGCATTAGCTATATTTCATTGTGTAATCTAAGGGCATTAGCTATATTTCATTGTGTAATTTGTAATAGGAACCATAAATAATTATAATTTAAATTTCATGTTAGTGGCCCTTTTTTAAATTTTAAATCTACCTTATTAAATACATTTCAGTTCTTGTTGCGCTGCCTTTGTGCTTATTTCAACTACATATAAGGATTTTTATTTCTGAAAAGTTTTGTGAATTTATCAGTAAAGTATCTGCACCTGGACTCATAACTATTAATCTACTTAATTTTCAGCTTTTTCTTAGTCATGGAAGCTTACATTTGCTCAGAAAATCACCTATTTCATCTAGATCCCAGACTTACTAACCTAAAATATTTAAATTTATTTTTTATAATTTTTAAGTGTTCTCATTATCTCAAATTACTCTAAACTCTCCCCTGCTTCTCTTATTGCATATTTGTATTCTCGGTTTATTTTGTATTTCTTTAGGTTCATTTTGGTTAGAAATATTTGGTCAGTAAACTTGAATATATTATTTACTTAACTTTATATAAATAAGGTTTATAATGTTGTTTTCCTTTAAATATAATTTAGACCATGTCTCATAGGTTTCTAATACATTTCTGATTAAATTATTGGATCATTTTGCCATCTAGTCTTTATTTGTGAATATTTTTGGATTTTGTTCTGTTCATTTTTGTTTTACTTGTTGTTTATTAAGAATTGAAAATCTTTTCAGACTTTGGGACTTTTTTGTTGTTGTTCTTTTGAAGTTTTGGTGTTGTTGAATGAATGAATGATCTGAGTCTCAAAAGATGAAGAAATCTAAAGAGCAGTTGAAATTGATGTGAAGGTGGTCCTGCAACATAAATGGGCGGGACAGTGAGTGGCTGGTATAAAGTGGAAAATTCACTTTTGGGACATGATCACAGGTAAAATTAGGTAGAGTGGTATCCAATTGTGCATTGCCATGTTTCAATGGCATAATGTAAGGCTTAGATCTTATTTTGTAGAAAGCAAAGAAGTTTTGACGTGCAAAAGTGTTTTAAATTACTATTTTCAGCACTATTTTGTCCTGTAGTATCTGGCAACATAAGTACGTTTAATAACTTCCTCCATTCTTTTCATCCTTTGATATAGTTGTGTGTTAAATGCATATGTGCTTCAGCTATAGTTGAAGCTTGGGAAAATATTTTTAAACAAGAGAGTCATTTAGTGAGGGCTTATTAATATATATTCCAAAGCTGTGCTTTAAAAGTCAGGCTTCCTTCACACCAAAGGAATGTGATTGAATATTGTTACCCTTTTCTGTTCCCTCTTCCCCTCAAGGTCTTGTCTGTCATCATATGAGCCAGGATGTATAACAAACATTAACTGTCTTCTGCATATTAGGTTTCATAAAAGAAGGCTTTTTTTATAGCCATAGTTTCCTCAAGCTTGCTTTGAAAAAAAGGGTATTGTAATTATCCTTTCAAAACACTAATAACACAGATTCAAACCATTGTTTCAAACCAAATTTTTGTTTCCTTCTGTCCAGCTGTATTCATGTTGCAAGACCCATAATAATATAAATTGTTTTCTTGTAATCACCTTGGTCTAAAGCTTCTTCTTTAATAACATTTGTTCCCTATTTTCAGCAAATGCCCGGTGTTAATGTAAGCTGGAATGGAGAGGGCCCAAAGCAAATGCCCTCTATTGACATTTCAGTGGCTGTGGCAACAGATAAAGGTTTAATTACACCAATCATAAAAGATGCTGCTGCTAAAGGTGTACAGGAAATTGCTGACTCTGTAAAGGTATGTCTTAAGAAATATTATGCTTTCAAAATGGAAAGACGAATTTTCTAATTACTTTCTGATAAACTCTTGACATGGTTTGGTCATACTCTGTGTGTGTGTGTGTGTGTGTGTGTGTGTGTGTGTGTGTGTGTAATTTAATACAAATGATTCTCACTGTAACTTTTTACTCAGGTATGAAAATTTAGTACTCAAAAAATTTAGAAATACAAACTTTATTTTGTAGAGTCCAGAATTCAGTTCTAAAGATGCTGTCAGGTAGATTTTAAAACTGAAGTAAAACTGAAACTGTTTCTACAAAAGTGTAAAGCTCAGGGTCAACATTCCATTCTTAGGAAAGTTTATTGTATTCATTTCCTTTCTAGCATTGAGACCACTAAAAGTAGTTAATATTCCAGAGTTTTGCCTAGTACTTTATTCTTCCTTGGAAAGCAATTACCGTAGCTCATGTATGAAGGAATCCGATTTCATCAAAAAATTCCACATTGCATAAGCAGAAGCACAGGCACTCAGTCAGCTTTGACAAGTGAGGTCATTTCCAGTGACATTTTTGGGTGGCAGTATGACAGATCTTGAAGTGTTTGTATTGAAAACTTCAAATTCATTTTGATGGTTATTTTCAAGGACAACCTATATATGTTTAATGATAGAAAAAGTTACAAGGTGGATAAAAGGTAAAAGATGAAATTTCTTTAGGGACCTGGCATATGTGTAGACTTACTTGCCCAAAATAAAAGAAGGAATGTTAACCTTTTTAAAACACATATCCATAAACAATAAGCTTACTTGGAATTTAGAGTGAGGTACAACTGAAGAGCAGCTTACCAGAATTGATATTTTTAGATTGTTCTTGATTCTTGGAAAAGATTTGCAGGGTATGTTTTTATAGATAAAAATGCAACTTTTTCTTAATTGAAAGGTGGTATTAATTTGGCCGATTCATAAGTCAAAATAATAGACTGATTTAGCAGATGTAGTACAGTATAGACGCCCCTTTGTTCATGGGAGATATAGTACAAGACCTGCAAATAGATGCCTCAACCAGTTCTATTTGTACTGTGTTTTTTCCTATGCATATATTTTCAGTGATAAAGTTTAACTTGTAAATTAGGCTCAGTAGCAGTTTAATATTAACTGATAATGAAGTAGAAGAGTTATAACAGTGTACTTTAATAAAATTGCTAGCATCATTACTGTTGTTCTCTGGCATCATTTTTCAGTAAAATGAGGGTCACTTGCATACAGCTGCTAAACAACTCATGGGCAGCTAGTGAATATAGCCCAGGTACACTGGACAAAGGAATGATTCATGTCCTGGGCAGGGCAGGGCAAGATTTTATATAATTCTACTCATAACAGCATGAAATTAAAAACTTACTGTTTGTGTCTGAAATTTCCCATCTAGTGTTTTCACACTGAGATTGACTGGTTACTGAAACTGGGGCTTTTGCACATGCTTTTTATTAATTGAGAGTTTTTCAGCAGCACTAATACCTGCACTATTTCAATGTTGCTAGGAAGTTCAACCAAGATTAAGTATTGAAATAGCTTATAAAGCATAAAGTACCAAATGTGAGTTACTGAAATTCAGCTCTACAAGCTAAAATTCTCATGTATGTACTGTATGTGTATTAAATTTAAAAAGCTAAACCATCATAGGATGGATTATATTTTAAATGTAGGCATTTTAGAGTTGTGCTATGTAATGCATAATTCTTAAACAGCTATGTCAGAATTCTTTGCGTCCTGAAAAAATCTGCATTTAAGAAATAAAGAGGCAGTCTCAGCAGTCCCCAGCCGGACCTCATAGCAGTGGGAGGACAGTCAGAGCCTTTGGAACGTGACTGCCTCTGGCAGCTTTTGAGCCTTTCGTATCAGGTTGAACTCCCAGCATCTCAGCGTTTGCTAAGCTTTGACTCCTCTGTGCTGCTGATGCTGCCTGCTTCTCTCACTCAGCTGTCTAAGATCAGCATTCCGATCTCGATCCTCTGATATGCCAAGCACTGTGCTAATGCTTCACTTAATCCTGTTAGCCAAGGTGACACAGTGGTAGAAGGCAAGATTTATTTAGGCCTAAGCAGTTTGATTCTAGATCTCATAATTAATCATCTCTATGTCATACCACCACCATCCTTCTTCCTACCACCCATCTGTGCTTCCGTTCTCTCTGTCTACCCCTCTTTCCCCTCTTCCTCTTCCTTCTTCCTCACTCTTCTCACCTCGCCTCCTCCTCTTGGCCCCCTCCTCTTGGCCACCCATTGTCTTTCTGTTCTAATACCAAATAAGGATTTAATTTGGCCTACCACATGCGTTCTTGTATGAAGTCTCTTGTTGGGCACGGTCTCTTAAACAAGGCCACTGAGTCATGTGATACAAAGCATAATAAGTCTTCTGGTTTTAACCATCTTGGTTCTGTGTAGAAGGAATAAAGGAGCACAGAGGCACATTGAGGCTTTTGAGAAGTGAAAGCCTTACTGGTGTATTCAACATAGTACTTAAGTTGTCTGGTTTAAAGGGGAGAGACATGGGGTATATGTGGGAGCGTATGGTTCTGCTTTTCTGCAAAATTAGTTTTTTGCAGAAAATGGCTTAGGCAATATAAACGTGACTTATTTCTAAATACCCTAAGTTTGGGTGGTTTTTCTTGTGTTTTAGGCGTGACTTAGAAACTACGATATTTTAGATATTCCTCACAAGATAATTTTCACTTAGTGGCTATGGACTGTTAAGTATTTAAAAATATTTACATGTCAATCAGACACTTGGGGTGTTTGTATCCTTTATATCCAATACAGATTTTGGCTCAGTTCAAATCAGGCAAGATTATATTATGACCGCTTACTGTGCAGAAAATAGCATCCAGCTGCGTGTCCAACTCTAGCTGCAGATCTTTCTGTCAGAAATGTATTTACCATCCTATGTCTTTATGTTGTGTTTTCGCCCCTCCTCCCTAGAAAAGACAGTAGTCAAGAAATAGGCCATTTTTTGAAGAATGTCATCTTTATACAGTTTGAATCTTACTATTTGTACATCAGGCTTTGTAGTATGGCTTGTTAAAAAGTGTAATGTTTATATAGTCAAACAAACAAACTTCAGAATTGTTTTAATTCTTAAACAATACTTCAGACCAGATAGAATAATATAGCTAATTCATATATAGGTATAGTATTGGACTCTGGGATGTGGCTCAATGAAAGATCCCTTGCCTACCATACATGCTGCCTTGGATTTGATCCCCACCGTGGCAAAATAAAAAGCCCTTCCTCCTACAAATATAGTATTTATATAATCTAATAATCTTAATCTTAAAAGATTTTTGTATAATTAATAATTATAACAGCAATAACTTTAACAATAGCAACTGGCATATTATGGGCCAGCTTTTGTTATAGGCTTTTACATGTTAATTCTTTTCAATCCTCTTTAAAATCATCCTATTGAGTACAAAATAATAATTCTGATATCATGTTGGTAAAGGAACTAATAAGGAAAAAGAAAGTTAAATAATTTGCTCACAATTTGCTGAGGTATAAGGCGTTTTTAAGAGATGGAGCCAGTATTTGAGCCTAGTTATAGTAATTAGATTGTACTTAAGTCTGCATCCCAACCACTAGGCTTTGCTTCTTTTCATGTAGTAATTATAAAATCATGTTTGAATGTAGTGATGGGATTTTCTAAACCCAGTAGTGTTGGTGCTGGGGATATAGCTCAGGGACACAGTGCAGGCCTGCTAAGTGCAAGGTCATGATTTTGATTATAGGTACCCCCCAAAAAAGGAAAAAAATTCAGCTAACAAAACCAGTGACATTTCCTCTAAAAAAATATTTGGGAAGCAGGTCCCAGATTTCAAGAAATGAACAAGTCGAGAATAGCTGAACAAGGAACAGTTAGACCAAATGCACTATAATCAGTTGCTTCACTACGTCAAACAAAAGGAAAACAAGTATTGGTGTCTTGTAAGACAGTCTTGTGATTGAGAATGTGAGGTCTATGACAGGAAGAAAAAGTGAGATGTGAGTTACGGAGTCATCTATCAAGAAGCACAAAGATTAGAGCAGTGGGGTGAGGCTGTGGCCACAGCAGGCAGGCCACAGGCAAGGACACGTGGAGAGAGGGAAGCAGGAGTGGCTTTTGCAGGCCCTGGGGATCAGGGACTCGAGCTCTGGACTCCTGGTAGCAATGCTTAAATAGCTTCCTAATATTCTATCTCATTACTCTGTTTTATTTTCATTCAATGAAAGTGTATCAGTCTTTGAAATTACCTTACTTGTCAGCCCTTCAGTGTTCCCTGCTGTCAGAGGTTGCTTGTCTTGTTCATTACCATATATCCAGTTCTAGAAAACTGCTTGGAATATGAATTTATTTTTCAATAAAAACGGTTTTGTTGATAATTTTTTAAGGGTTTGTGGGTCCCTGCGAAGCCATCTAATAGACTCCTAGTGCAGAACTCCTTACTGTGCATTTACCTCTTGATCCCTAGTATTCCAAAGGATGTCAGTGTATGGGTGAGAGGCATGTCCCAGGCGAGTTCAAGTATGTTTCCTTTGAAAACAGTAATACAGTAATATGCTACACTTGATTATTCATTAATTATAGTGAATTTAAAAGGCAGAAAATAATTTGCCTCTTAAGTACCCAGCAAAATTTTGACTGAATTAACAAAGCAGGCAAAATAGAATTATTTACTAGGCATCCTCTTATATCCATTTTGCTGGATGTTTAAGCTAATAAGTACCATAGTTTCATTTTAAGTTCAAGATAGCAGAAGATCTCAGTGAGAATTATGAATTTTCAGAACTAGTGCTCCTCCTCAAATTTTATGCTTACTCTAATTGCTTATTAGAATTGATTAGCAGGAATATCCAGAAAATGTCTTGAGCCTACAAAGATTTATTTAAAGTATAGTAAGTATAATTGAAACTAGTTCTTAAAGTGAGTTCTGTTTTTTTATTTGTTTAAGCCTGATAGTTTATCCGGCTATGTCGATGTGCTTTTGTAAAAAAATGTCTTGCAGACTTCATGATATGTATCTATTCCAATCATATGCGTAGTTATATTGCTTAAGGCAGAAAAAGTGAATTTGTAGGTTGTTCTATTTCTGATACTCCAAAGGCTATCCAAGTCAAAACTCATCTCTTCATTTTTCACTTAAAATTCAAATGGTTTTCATGCTATATCCAAATAATATAAATCTGTAATTATTTCAGCTGGCAGTAAGTCAGTCTCAGTAATGTGTTGAGATCAGTTTTAAATTTAGTTAAATAAGTCATCTGTGGTTTAATATTAAATAGTTATTAACTGTGATTGTAATAGTGTCTGCTTTGCTGTGTAATATTAAGTAAGCCCCAGTTTTAATCTACCCAAATGACAGTGAGTTCATTTTTCCAACCCTTCCTTCACAAGTTAATTTATCATTAATTTTTAATATATGATGACTCACCCTCTGTCCTTTGGCTTTGAAGCATTCCAAAGTAAAGAACAGAAGTGTGGTTAACTCCAAGGGCAACCAAGGACGATTTATTTTTCTTACTGCCACTCCCAGTGTCATTTGTCTTCCCTCTGTACCCTTTTAGAAGTCAGTATTTAAAAATGATATGAAACTAGTTCACTCTTATATTCCTTGTGGCAGGATGAATGGGACTGGTTTACTCAGAAAATGTTGCAGCTATAGGCTCAATAACATAAAAGTGGCTATTGTGTAGGCCACTGTAATTTCATGTCTAAAATGTATTTGAAATCAGAAGAAACTGCTGAACCAAATGATAATACTGGGGAAATGACTAAGGAAATTACAGCAGCTGAATGATCTTTTCTTTATGTTTTTCTTTTTTGGGGGCGGGTGTTGGAGGTTGAGCCCGGACTTTTGCACTGGGCTACGTCCCCACCCACCACTTTTAAAATTTTATATTCAAATTTTGAGACGGGGTCTCACTGAATTGCCCAACGATACGTTTATGATCTGCCTGCCTCAACTTCATAAAAAGCTGAATTGCAGGTGTTCAACAGCACACGTAGCAGGTTCTTTAAAATATTAAGCAGACATTAAAAGTCATCTGAATACTAACAGCGCATACATTATTGAGAAGTGAAATACAACGTTCTGTTTTTTTCTGTATCATTGTCTGAGGTTACATATGTTGCAAAAAAAGGAAACACTGAACGATTAAAACTCATATATTGGTTGTGAAATTGTGGGTACACCTTTCTGGTTGCTGTTGAACAATTTTTTAAAATTTTTTACTTAAAGGGATAAAACAAAAAGGAGAGAAATATTACAGAATTTCAAAAAAAACATAAACAGTAAGAAATCACTAGTTGATAAATTACATATTGTTCTTTTAGAAATAGTTGTTCAAGTTACAAAATTAAAGCACACAAAACAGACACTCAAGCGGTGAGACTGCAAACAGATCTGTTCAACAATCAAACAAGAACTAAGAAATATGGGTAACAATCCTGCACACATAAATATACATGCAGTTATATCTTTCTTCCTATTTTCTCTTTTTTACAATGGCAATTATACATTTTTTTATTTAAAGAGAAAAAAACAGGAAAAAGGTAGAAATATTACAGAATTTCAAGAAAAGAAGATAAACAGTAAGAAATCACTAGTTGATACATTACATATTGTTCTTTTAGAAATAGTTATTCAAGTTACAGGATGAAAGCACACAAAGTAGACACTAAAGCAGTGAGAGTGCAAACAGATCTGTTCAACAATCCAACAAGAACCTAGAAATATGGTCATCAATCCCACACATCTAAACATACATGCAGCTATATCTTTTATAGCGCTTCCTATTTCCTCTTTTTTACGCAGCAATTAAACCTTTTTAAAATTTTATTTAAAGAGAAGAAAAAAAAAGCAAAACAGAAGAAAGGGTAGCAACAATACAGAATTCTAAAAGAAAGAAAGAAAAAGGAGAATGAGAAAAAATCACTAAGAAATCAGTAATTTATAAATTACGTACTGTCATCCTGGATGTAGTTGTTCAAGTTACAAAGTTAAAGGGTACATAGTAAATATTCAAACAGTCAGACTACAAACAGTTCTGCTCAAAGATCCAACAAAGATTCAGCAATATGGTCATCTATTTTACACACTCAAACATACATGCAGTTATATCCCTTAGAGCA